>PVLC010021759.1:0-20859 GCA_004027655.1 Graphiurus murinus
TTGAACTCAGGGGCATTCTACCTCCGAGCTACACCCCCAGCCCTATTTTTTATTCTTTATTTTGAAACTGAGTCTCACTAAGTTGCGGAGTGCCTCACTAGGTAGCTGAGGCTGACCGCGAACCTGGATCCTCCAGTCTCAGCCTCCCGAATGCTGGGATTACAAGCGTGCGCCACCACGCCCGGCTCTTTTAACACATACTTTTCATTTCTCTAAAACTATTATTTCAGCATTTCCTTAGGTTCTACTTTTTCTTTTTTTTTTTTTTTTTTTTTTTTTTTTTTTTTTTTTTTTTTTTTTTTTTTTTTTTTTTTTTTTTTTTTTTTTTTTTTTTTTTTTTTTTTTTTTTTTTTTTTTTTTTTTTTTTTTTTTTTTTTTTTTTTTTTTGCTTTTCAAGAGCCACACATATTCTTCCTGGATCAATTTGAATAAGTATACTCTTAGTTTCTTCCATTTAAAATAATTTATGTGAGCCAGCATGGTGGGCACACACCTGTAATCCCTGTACTTGGGAGGCTGAAACAGGAGGATCACAGTTTTAAGGACAGCCTCAGCAAGTAGGGAGATTCGCCTCAACCCAGCAAGACCCTGTTTTCAAATAAGAAATAAAAATAATAGGGCTGGGGATGTAGCTTGGAAGTAGAATGCCTCTGGGTTCAATCCTCGGTACCACAAAAATAGAGATAGATAGATAGATAGATAGATAGATAGATAGATAGATAGATAGATAGATAGATAGATTTATTTCTCCATTTTCTCAATTATTTTAAGACTTCCATTACAGTACCTTGCTTTATTTTGGTTCCTATTACCAGCTGACAACCAGAGGTGCAGATAAGGATCTCTCTTTTTTTTTTTTTTTTTCCAGAAGTCAAATGTTTGGCAATTCATAAGAACCAGGTGAATTTAGATACTTAAAACATATACCTTTATCATCCACTCTTTTAGGCCTTTGAGTTGCATCACGCCTGTGTCTATTCTGAGACTCTGAAGGAGCCTGAAGGAACCTCAGGGATGCGTAAGTCACCTCCTGACCGTTCATCTTTAGAGTAAGAAGAGAAGGATGTTTTGCATTAAAACCTTGCCATGGAACAATTGCTATATGAAGAAAACAATGAACATGTCATCCACAGGAAGATAGCAGGATTTGATGCTGAGATGTACACACGTACACACGGGTCTCTGTGAGTCTGTGCTTCTGTGTCTATGATCGCCGTGAACTGCCTATGGAGTGTAGACTGAGCCCGATTTATGTAAGAAGTGAAAAACCTTTCAATATTTTTGTTTAAGTCATTTATACTTCTAATGATTGCTGCTGTGTCTATCAGAAAATAGGAAAAAGAATATTTTTAAATTACCAATAGGCTATTATTGTCTAATTATCCCAGCCAATTTCAATAAAAAATGTACTAATATGCTAATGTTGGCCAAAATTGTTACCACCTCAAATCATGGAAACATTCTTAAACTATTATTTCAAATAACAAAATTCAAATGTCCTAAAAAATATAAAGAGCTTTGTTTTTTAAAAACTTACACACATTCTGGTACACATATACGTATAAAAATATTCTTGCATTCTGTTTAGCTACACATGACTCTACCAGTGTTTCCCCAACATGCATACCAGACAAAATCTGCAAAAAAAATTATTTGAGGGTTAATACTGCAGATAAATTCACATTTCAAATTCCAGTGCCCTATACAAGATGAAAAACAAATTGCATGTGTAACTGCATCTTTTCGATTTTTTAGTTTACAAAATTTTCTAAACTTTTTCGTGTTTTCCCTAGTTTCCTAAGAAAAAGATCTTTTCTATTTCTAGAATCCTTCAAGATTTATAATATGTAAATTATTAGAACCAACTAAAAAGTAATCAACTTCCCAAATCCCTCTTCTTTATTCTGAGAACACAAAGCAAAAATAATGGCATATTGACCCAGCACTTGGGAGACTGAGACAGAAGGATCACAGGTTCCAGGCCAGCCTCAGCAATTTAGTGAGACTCTGTTTCCAAATAAAATAGGGCTGGGGTATAGCCCGGAGGTAGAATGTCCCTGTGTTCAGTTCCCACTACCAAAAACAAACAAAAATCATAGCATGAGCCGGGCACGGTGGCACACGCTTGTAATCCCAGTATTTGGGAGGCTGAGACCAGAGGATCCGGGTTTGCTGCCAGCCTCAGCTACCTAGTGAGGCACTCCACAACTTAGTGAGACCTGTTTTCAAAAGAAAGAATAAAAAATAGGGCTGGGGGTGTAGCCTGGAGATAGAGGGCCCCTGAGTTCAATCCCCGCTACTAAAAACAAACAAAAATCATAGCATATTGAGGAAGAGAAAATAACTTCTCATGAATGCTGATCTACAATTTTCACATCTTTCAGAGCTAATGAAGTTCTATTCAATAAAAATAATAATAATAATGTCTTCCTAACAAAACACCACGCCATTTATAACTGAAGAAAGAGCCGAAGGAATAAAAGCAGACCTTACCTGTGTCTGTGCCATACAGTGACGCCGATGGAGGAAACTGACTCAGAAATGAGGAATAAATTGTCCTGTTCCTGCACTTTGGAGGCCGTAAGACAAAAGGCAGAAATGAATCGCCCCTGAACAATACTCCAACTCAACGTTTTCTGCCCCTCCTCTTAACCAAAGTGATAAGAGGAAACTGTACAATGGGCGCTGATGTTGGGTGGAAAGACGTTTGTGAGCTGAGTCTTCTTACGTTTAAATTAAACAGCCACTTGTACTTTTTGCAAAATGGTCAGAACTTTCAAAATCAATAACCAGACATATCTTTAACTAAAACTAACATACTTTAAAGAAGCCATTAGTAAAAAGGAATAAAATACCTATCAGTAAATACAAGCATATATACAAGAAATGGCTTGTCTAAATTCCTCAGCTTTTAATTTAAACAAGAGTCTCTCTGTTAGGAACTTTCTCTTATGTTACTATTTGAGGAGGAAAGGTTATTTCTATTCTGATTTATGTTTACTGCAGGTGAATCAGCTTAATGCATCCATATTTTCACAACAAAAATTTTGATGTAAGCCGGGTGTGGTGGCGCACGCTTGTAATCCCAGCATTTGGGAGGCTGAGACCGGAGGATCCGGGTTCGCAGCCAGCCTCAGCTACCTAGTGAGGCCCTCTGCAACTTAGTGAGACCCTGTTTCAAAATAAACAATAAAAATAGGGCTGGGGATATAGCTCGGAGGTAGAATACCCCTGAGTTCAATCCCCAGTACCACAAAAAAAAAATAAAAATAAAAATAAAAATAAAAAAAATTGATGTATATTCTTGTAACGTTTAACTTGTATGTTGCTGGAATCATTCCATATACAATGTTTTCTATCTTTTTTTTTTTTTTTTGGGGGGGGGGGACTGGAGATCTGGAGATTGAACCAGAAGCATTTATTTTACACTCTATGCTACAACCTCGGCCCTTTTTAATTTATTTTTTGAAACAGGATCCTACTAAGTTGTTAAGGATTTCACTAGGTTGCTGAGGTTGGCCTTGAACCTGCAATCCTCCTACCTCAGCCTCCCAAATACTGGGATTAGAGGCCTGCACCAACGCACCTGGATTGATCAATTATTTTCTGCCCTCCAAGTACTAACCAGGCCCTACCCTGCTTAGCTTCTGAGATCAGCAGAGATGGGGCGTGTTCAGGATGGTATGGCCGTAGACAATCTATTATTTTCTAATAAAGAATAAGCATTTCCTCATTTAAAATGATTCATCTAAAACATGATTTTTAAAGCTTTATGTAATTATTGCCTACATAGATATACAGTGATTTACTTAGTCAATCTACTACCGGTGGACATTTAGTTTGTTTCTAGAGATTTTGCTAGTTTAAAAAAAAATACTTGGCCTGTATTTTTTAATATTTTCATAGAGGAACATTTTAAATATGAGATTATAACTCTGAGATATATTACCAAATGCCCTCTAGCACATTTATATTTTACCATTTGTGTGTGAAAATATGCACATCTGATTTTTTAGGATTAAATAAGGAGAATTATTTTTCTAGTTGAGTTTTGTCCATGACTCTTACTTCAAAAATCTACCACTACAAAATATCAGCAAAGACTCACATTTTCACACATGCTAAAGACCAAAACAACAACAACAAAACAGTCATTAAGGCTGGGGATCTAACTCGGAGGTAGAACACTTTACCTAGCATCCACAAAGCCCCGGGTTCAATCCCCAGTGTCTCAGAAAGGGAAAGAAAGGAGAAAGAGGCAGAGGGGAAAAAAAAACTCATTTTTACAACTGTTACTGTGAGCCAGACTCTGCCAAAATATATTCAAATCTCTCACTGAAGTGTTTGTTGCCGGGAGCCAGCCCTCGCGGGAGCGGGTTGGGGGGTGCCTCGTTAGGTGTGGACTGAGACGAGGTCTGGAGAATACATTCACACGCCTGCGGTGTGGAAGCGCATCTGTTTATTCCAAAAAGTAGCAGTTTCTTATACTATCTTTTACAATGAGGCACACAGAACAGGAATTTTTACAGACTTGTTTTTCCTAAAAGTTGAGTAGGTACATCTTTAACTAGAAAAGCCATTTCCCATGGTATTTGATGGGATTAAGAAAACAGCAAAGGTTACAGAATACAAGACGTATATAAAAATTCTTTTAGTACAAAAACAGTGATAAAGGTTAACGAAGAAGAGTCTCTCCTCATCTTCATTATTCGCCTAGCTCCTGTTCTTCTCTTATTCTCAGGCAGCTAGAGTTAGTTAATGTGTGGTGGAGACAAGGGGGAGGTGTTTCAGAGGGAGAGAAACTATCTGTCTTAAAGCTTTCTTTACTCACAGATAAAATAGTAGACCTAAGTTTCTTGGTTTAGTAGCTAAGCTTGCAAAGTCCATTTCTTGATGTTTGTAAAAGGTTAATGAATATCTCTGAGGCAAGCTGAGGCATTGGCTTTTAAGCTAACATTGAGGAATCACATTCCATCCAGCCATCTTGTGTTTCTAAGAAACTTTCCTTTATAACTAATGTGAAAGCAAAACCCAAAGCACCCCAAGTTTCCAGAATATAATAATGCAAAGTGGGAAATGCTACGCGTTCCCTCCTTTGGAATCATCTGCCTTGCAGGACTCCAGCGGACCGAGCCCTTGCTCAAGGCCCAGCTATTCAGGTGACGTTGCAGTTTGCTTTGCAGGTTTTTTTTTTTTGGTTTTTGGTTTTGGGCTTTTTTTCAGTGATACTGGGAATTGAACCCAGGGCCATCCTACCTCTGATTCACACCCCCATCCCTATTTTATTTATTTATTTGGATTTTTTTTTTCCTTTAGTTTTCCTCTTGTAAATTTAAGTAGCCAAAGCACCAAGAACTGCAATCCAGAAATCCTGACACACTACTATGGTTTGAATACAGCTTGTTCCCCTCAAAACTCACGTTGAGGTTTGGACCAGGGCTCCAGCAGTCCTGGGCTGTGGGGACCAGGGGCAGGGGTTTGGGTCATGGCGGCAGAGCCCTCGTGGACGGATTCGTACCTTTCTCTTGAGTCCTTCCTCTCTCTTACGGAACTGGATTAGTTACTAAGAACAGGTTGATCCAAAGCTTCTGTCTCTTCCATCTACTCCTGGTTTTACTTTCTACCATGAGTCAAAGCAGTACAAGACCCTCACCAGGTGTGGCCACCTGGTCTTAAGCTTTCTAGTCTCTAGAACCAGGCCACGCAAACCTCTTTTCTTTATAAAACTTCCAGTCTTGGGAATTCTATTACAGCAGCAGAAAATGAGCGAAGACACACCGCACTGGGCTCTCTATCCCAGCATATCAGAACCTGGGGTGCAGATGCTTGGAAGAACAGAGTGGGGATGGCATAACTTAGGAGCTAGGGAAAAAATGGCAACATATCATCATGGAAAAAAGCATTCTGTGATCAGTCAAAGCCCTCTGGTTAATGTCTAAATAAATCAGTTAATTTAAAAAAAAAAATCTTTTTAAAGAATTCTGAACTGAGTGTGGTGGTGCAAACTTGTAATCCCAGCATTTGGGAGGCTGAGACCGGAGGATCCGGGTTCGAGGCCAGCCTCAGCTACCTAGTGAGGCACTCTGAAACATAGCGAGACCCGGTTTCAAAATAAAGAATAAAAAAAAAAAAAAAATAGGGCTGGAGGTGTAGCTCGGAGGTAGAACGCCCCCGAGTTCAATCCCCAGTACTGCAAAAAAAAAAAAAAAGAATTCTGAGCCAGACATCATTGCGAATGCTCGTAATCCCAGTACTTGGGAGGCTGAGACTGGAGGATCCGGATTTTTAGCCAGCCTCAGCTACTTAGTGAGGCCCTCCGCAATTTAGTGAGACCCTGTTTCAAAATAAAGAATAAAAAATAGGGCCGGGGATGTAGCTTGGAGGTAGAATTCCCATGAGTTCAATCCCCAGTACTGCAAAAAATAAATAAATAAATAAATCACTGAGATAGACCACATTTTGGTCCCAAATACACACCTCAAGACATCTGAAAGGATAGAAATCTTGCAAAATAATTTCTCTGACTGTATTGGTATTAATATAGGAATCAGTAATAAAAGGTAGTTAAAATATCCAAAAATATTTGGAGATTTAAATAATACCATTTCAAACACAAGTCCATCAGTGAAGTCCAAAGAGAAATTAAAACTTATTTTTAAATAATGAAAGTAAAGCCAGACATGGTGGCACACGCTTGTAATACTAGTATTTGGGAGGCTGAGACCAGAGGATCCGGTCAGCCTCAGCTACCTAGTGAGGCCCTCCACAACTTAGTGAGACCCTGTTACAAAATAAAGAATAAAATATAAGGCTGGGGGTATAGCTTGGAGCTAGAATGCCCCTGAGTTCAATCCCTAGTACCGCAAAAAAATAAAGTAGACTCATCAAAATTCATGAAGAACAGCAAAAGCAATGCATAACAAGGAAATTCTGGCATTAACTGCATATATTAGAGAAACAGAGTACCAGAAAGTTAGGTTTCCATCATTGGAAACTAGAAAAAGAACAAGTTAAGACTAAAGCAAATGGAAGAAAAAAAAATAAAATTTTGAGCAGAAATCAATGAAAGTTAATGCAAAAAAGAAAGAGAAAGTCAATGAAACCAAAATCTGGTTCTTAGAAAATGGCATTAAAATTTATGACACTCTATCCAGACTAGTAAAGAAGATATAGATGACTAATGTCAGAACTGAAAGAGAAGACATCATAACACGCCTCCTAGATAATAACATATAAGACAGGAATACTATAAACAGCTCTATGCTCACAAAATTGATAATAACTTAGTTATCAAATTTCTTGAAAGACAAAAAAAAACCCCAAACTCACAAAAGGATAATCTGAAAAGGCCTACACTTTTTAGATTATTAAGCAAATTTAATAGATAATTAGTAGTCTTCCCAAACAAAAAGTTCAAGGCTTCAGTGGTAAATCCTACCAAATACATGAGGAGAAGTGACACAAGTTCCACAGTCTCTTCCAGAATCACATACAGAGAGAATGCTGCCAAAGTTTAAGTTAGATCTTAAAAAGTCAACTACTAATAAAATAAACTTATTAATAACTTCTAAAAATCAACCAGTGTAATCAAAGTTAATGGATAAAATAAGGATTTTTGCACCAATTACTGCAGAAAAGCATTTGACAAAATTCATTACCTATTTATGATTAAAATTCTCAGCAAACCAGTAACAGACAAGAACTTTCTCTACTTGAGGATAGACATGTTTAAACTGATTAAAACATTACACAATGTACATACGTATTGAAACATTCCCATTATATGTGCAATTTAATATTTTTATATATCAGTTAACTTAAATTTTAAAATGAAAATCTACAAGAGCCCAACAACTAACATCATATTCAGTGGTAAGAAACTGGGTACTTTCCCCATAAGATTGAGAACAAGACAAGGATCCCATCTCCTACCATCATATTCAGCATTGTACTTGCACTCCCAGCTATTGTAATAAGACAAGAAAATAAATGGTATACAGATGTTATAAAGAAATAGAATGGCTTTCTTTGTAATGACATATTTCTTCATATCGGAAATCTGAAGGAATTGATAAGAAAATAAATCCTCCTGGAAATAATGAGCAAATATAGTAAGATTGCAGGATAAAAGGCTGATGTGAAAAAGATAATTTTCTTTACTTTTTTACTATTTATTGCTTCAATTGGTTTCTTTTCTTGTATTTCCACTTTATTTCTTTGGCTAACTTTGGGACTAATTCATTCTTGTGTCTTTAATTCTAATGGTGCATTCTTGGATAATTTGACTTCAGCTCTCTCTTCTAAAGGAAGCATTCTGGAATTTTCCTCTAAGCACTGCCTCAGCTAGTGGCACAGATGTTGCTACGTTGTACTTCCATTTACATTCAACTCAAAATATATTCTAATCTCTATCATGATTTCTTCTTTGACCTATGTGTGATTCATAGGTACATAGTCTAATTTCCATATATTTGAGGTTTTTTGATTTTTTTTTTTAGAAATCTTCTGTTAATTTTTTCATTCATTCAATTATGGTCAGAGAATGTATTATATTTGATTTAAATTATTTTAAATTTGTGGGATTTCTTCAGCCCCAAATAAGCTCTATCCTTAGAATATTGTATTTTTAGAATACATGGAAGATCCCATGTATGGTTGAAAAGAATGTTAGTGATTGTTGTATTCTTTATCTGTCAGTTGGGTCCGTTTAGTTGGTAGTATTATTCCAGATTTCCTATTTCCTTACTGATATTTGTCTAAGTATTTTGGTAACTACTAAGATAGGCATATGGGAATATACATCTACAATTGAGGATGTGCTTATTTCTCCTTTCATCTCTATCATTTTGAGCTTTATGTATCTTCAGGTCTATCATTAGGTATGCATGCACATTTAAAATAGCATGCCATTTGTTGCACTGATCTCAACACGGTGATATGTTTTCTTTACTCCTCTAGTAATAGTTGACTCTTTGTTTTTTATTTTTGTTTTTGTACAGCAAAGTTGTTAGCTAATCATCTTCTGGTTTACTCAGTTGCAGAGAGAATTATAATTCTTACTGTCCTAAAGCTCTTGGGTAACCTGCTATCTTGTTTTTCATTCTTTCAAAAAAATTAATTGTGGTCTAGCTGGGATGATTTCTGTTAATCTATATTCAAGCCCCCCCTCCCTTTCCCTAGCCTATGTCCAGTTTTCTGATGAGTCTACAGAAGGAATTTTAAAATTTCTGATATTATATTGTTAACTCCAGTGTTTTCATTTGGATCTTAAATATATATATATTAAATATATATATATATACATATATATATATATATATATGGTTTTCACTCCTCTGAAAAATCCCACTGTATGTGTATGTATGTTGTTAAATGTTTGCTCTAGATTTTTTGACATATCAAAGGAGTTATTTTCAAACAGTCTCACTGGTAATCCCGACATCTTAAACATACCTGAGTGCTTCAGTAGATATTTTACCTTCTCACCTTAGGTTCATTTTCTTGCTTTTGTGTCTAAGAATATTTTACTGAATGGCAAACACTTGAAGCCAGGCCAGGGATGGAAATGCCTTTATGTCTGTAAGTCTGTAAATCTGTTAGTGGAGCCTTGAGCTGGCTCCTGTCTCATTGTTCCTGTGGTCACCACCGCAGACTTCAACTTCTACCACAGAGTTCAAAACCTTCCATCAACAAGTCTCCCTCCCCGCCAGCCGCCCCTCTCCACTGGGGTTTCTCCTCCTGTGTCTGGAGTCCCTTCTGCATCCCAATCTCCCTAGCTTCTATATAGACATGTGTGTCTCTGTCACTCTGAACTTCATTGTAATGTATGATTGCAATGCACCAATAAAAAAAATTAAAGGACAGGAAATAATAAAAAAAATCTTAGACAGAGAAAAAGAAGGGAGGAAAGAAAGAAAGAGAGGGAAGGAAGGAAGGAAGAAAAGAAGGAAGGAAGGAAGGAAGGAAGGAAGGAAGGAAGGAAGGAAGGAAGGAAGGAAGGAAGGAAGGAAGGAAGGAAGGAAGGAAGGAAGGAAGGAAGGAAGGGAGAGAAAGAATATCTTCCAGGGCTGGGCGGCCGCCACCTGGCACCGAGCTCGGGCCCGGGCAGCTGGAGGGTCTGTCCTAGTGTTCTTCCGCCCTCTGACCTCAGCAGGCCCTGCATGCCTGCACCCAAAGCGCTTCTCTATCTAAACTTCCCGCCCCCAATGGCGCACTTCAGTGTTTCGCTACAGGAACCATGCCAGTGTTGGGAGAAGCAGTAAATCCCGGCTTCCCCTGGTCTGTCCTCAGTCACAGCCGGGCCCTGTTGGCCTGGGCCTGGGAGAGCAGCTGTCTCAGCACCTGCCGCTCCTCCCAGCGGCTGAGCTCCCCTGGGATCTGCGGGTGCTTGGGCAGGAAGAATTGCTCTTCAGGAGGCGCAGAAGATGTCTCCCTTGTAGCAGTGCCAGATCCTTGGCCCCGCAGGGTTCCTTTCCCCTCTCTCTGGCCTCAACACCTTTTTCACCTTCTCTTCTCTCCGTGCAGGTGTGTTTGTGGAGGACCGTGAGGCAGGGCTTCCTGACCCTCCTGGTCGGTGGTGACCAGTGCCCGGTGTGGTGGGGCCACAGCGGTTTCCTGCCTTTTCTCAGCTGCAGAGAGATGCTTCCTCCCATCCGCTTCACATCACTATTTTTTATTATCTCTAAGACCAAGAAAAAGAGAGGTGCATCCTCCCCTCCCAAGCCTGAAGAAAGCTTTTGTTCTATTCTCTTCCTCAAAGGCGGTCAAACTTTGGTTCCTGGAGCAATAGGCTTGCTATGGCTGCTGCCACTATCCACACCGCCCTCCTCTTCCTCTCCTCCTTCTTCTTGTCTTCTTCTACTACTACTACTACTTTTTCTCCTCCTCTATTTCCTAAGCAGGGGGGGACAGGAAAGTGGAGGGAGGGCAGGAGGACGAGGCTACCAATATATTTTGCCAAATCAATGTGCAGTAAATGGTTCACTACTATTCCCAATAGCAGTTTGTGAGAAGGTGTTAATTTATTCTGCCCAGCAAGACTTCTCTGTGAATTTAAGCTCCTTGATTGTAGAGCTGGATTTGGGTGGTGATGCCGTCTGGTGGCCACCGTGTGAAATTGCAGAGTCAGAACTGAAAAAGATCTTTTGGAAATGGGACCTAAGGTGACCACAAAGAGGACCTACTTGCCCTGCACGTTTACAGAAAGCATTCTTCTTGTCCGAAATTCAGAAAGTTCTCGGAAGCCATATAAAATACAGTGTACGCACTGTTTCATAAGATACTCATTAATTCGCCTATTCCATCTGCATTTCCGGGCACCTCCCAGAACAAGCTACTCAGTACTGAAGCCAGAGACCAGGTCTCGGTGCATGACCTGAGGATTCTAATGAGGATACAGAAACGCGAACTTATCATTACAAACTTGACCAAAGACTTTTACTAAAGGATAATAATATTTTCTAAATCAAATTAAATATATGTAACATAAATAAACATGTAATCTGAATCATCCTTTTTTTTTTTAAGCGTACAATATATAATTGTGGTTGGCAGCCTACAAAATGGTCCTTAATCATCGTCGCAGCTTTGGGGACTCATGCCATTGTGTGATCCTGGTAATTCTCTTCTTCTCTGTCTCTGTCTCTCTCTCTCTTTCCCCTCCCTTGAAATCAACTCCCACGATGTGAATAACTCAATGATGTCCCTAGTCCACAGCCAGCGAGAACTGAGGACGCGGGTGCCCCAGGAGCAGAGCTTTGCGGTCAGCTGTAACCCTCGGACACATCCACACCCAGATCAGCCATGCCTGGCTATATGACCCATAAAAAGGTGTGACAAATGTAGGGATAATGTGTTACACACAAAAATAACTAATGCACTAGTAAGAATAATTTGAAACATCCAAACATTTGAGCATTATCGACATGATTCAAAATAAATTTCCTACAAAATGTACTTATTTATTCATTTATTTTGGTACTAGGGATTGAACTGAGGGGCATTCTACTTCCAAGTGACACCTCCAGCCCCGATTTCATTTTGATACAGGGTCTTGCTAGGTTGATGACAGTCTCACTACTTGCTGAGGCTGTCCTCGAACCTCAAGCCAGTAAAAATCAAAGTGACTCCAAGAAGATGGCTCCTCCCCCAAAGGAGGTAGAAGAAGATAGTGAGGATGAGGAAATGTCAGAAGATGAAGAAGATGAGAGCAGCGCAGAAGAGGTTGTCATCCCTCAGAAAAAAAGACAAGAAGGCTACACCACCAACAAAGAAAGTGGTGGTTTCCCCAACAAAAAGGTTGCAATTGCTACAACTGCCAAGAAAACAGCTGTCACCCAGGCAAAAAGACTGCAGCCACGCCAGGCAAGAAGACAGTTACACCAGCCAAAGTAGCAACTACGCCTGGCAAAAAGGGAGCCGCCTAGGCAAAGCATTAGTAGCAATCACTGGTAAGAAGGGAGCTGTCACCCCAGCAAGGGGGCAAAGAATGTCAAAAATGCCAAGAAGGAAGACAGTGATGAGGACGAAGAAGAGGAGGAGGAGGATGAATTGGGCCAGCAGTGATGGCAGCAACAGCTGCTGCTCCTGCCTCAGAGGATGAAGATGATGACGAGGAGGAGGAGGAGGAAGATGACTCTAAAGAAGCTATGGAGATCACGCCAGCCAAAGGAAAGACAGCTCCTGCAAAAGCTGTTCCAGTGAAAGCCAAGAATGTGCTGAGGAGGACGAAAAGACGAGGATGAGGATGACGATGATGACAAGGATGAGGATGAGGAGGATGAAGGTGATGACCAGGATGAGGAGGAAGAAGAGCCTGTCAAAGAAGCACCTGGAAAACGAAAGAAGGAAATGACCAAACAGAAGGCAGCCCCTGAAGCTAAGAAACAGAAAGTGGAGGCACACAACCAACTACAGCTTTCAACCTCTTTGTTGGAAATCTGAATTCTAACAAATCTGCTCCTGAATTAAAAGTGGGTATCAGTGAACTTATGATCTTGCTGCTGTGGATGTCAGAATTGGTACAAACAGGAAGTTTGGTTATGTGGATTTTGAATCTGCTGAGGACCTGGAGAAAACCTTGGAACTCACTGGTTTAAAACTCTTTGGCAATGAAATTAAACTAGAGAAACCAAAAGGAAAAGATAGCAAGTAAGACCATGATGCAAAAACCCTTCTGGCCAAAAATCTCCCTGACAAAGTCACTCAGGATGAATTAAAGAAGTGTTTGAAGCTGCATTGGAGATCAGATTAGTCAGCAAGGCTGGGAAGAGTAAAGGGATTGCTTATATTGAATTTAAGACAGAAGCTGATGCAGAGAAAACCTTTGAAGAAACGCAGGGAACAGAGATTGACAGGCGGTCTGTTTCCCTCTACTACACTGGAGAGAAAGGTCAAAGTCAAGACTTCAGAGGTGGAAAGAACAACACATGGAGTGGTGAATCAAAAACTCTGGTTTTGCCGGCCGTGGTGGCGCACGCTTGTAATCCCAGCATTCGGGAGGCTGAGATCGGAGGATCCGGGTTCGCGGCCAGCCTCAGCTACCTAGTGAGACACTCCGCAACTTAGTGAGACTTGGTTTCAAAATAAAGAATAAAAAATAGGGCTGGGGGTATAGCTCGGAGGTAGAATGCCCCTGAGTTCAACTCCCAGTACTGCAAAAAAAAAAAAAAAAAAAAAAAAAAAAAAACTCTGGTTTTAGCAACCTCTCCTACAATGCAACAGAAGGAACTCTTCAGGAGGTATTTGAGAAGGCAACCTTTATCAAAGTGCCCCAGAACCAAAATGGCAAATCGAAAGGGTATGCATTTATAGAGTTTGCTTCATTTGAAGATGCTAACGAAGCTTTAAATTTCTGTAATAAAAGGGAAATTGAAGGCAGAGCAATCAGGCTGGAGTTGCATGCACCCGGGGATCGCCTAAGGCAAGAAGCCAGCTATTGAAAACTCTGCTTGGCAAAGACCTATCTGAGGATACCACCGAAGAGACCTTAAAGAAATCTTTTGTTCGTGCAAGGATAGTCACAGACAGGGAAACTGGATCTTTCAAAGGGTTTGGTTTTGTAGATTTCAACAGTGAGGAAGATGCCAAGGCTGCCAAGGAGACCATGGAAGATGGTGAAATTGAACGACACAAAGTTACCTTGGGCTGGGCCAAACCTAAGGGTGAAGGTGGCTTTGTGGGTCACAGTGGAAGCCGAGGTGGCTTTGGAGGTAGTGGCAGAGGAGGCCAAGGTGGATTTGGCAGCAGAGGCCCGGGAGGCTTTGGAGATGAGGTAGATAAGGGCTGCCTCTATTCATAGTGGACCTCACAGGACCCATATACTGCCCAGTCTGTGCTGTGTCGGTTCCTAGTCACTGGGGGGACGATGGCAGCTTTGTACCATCCTTCATGATGTCTTGCCTTCTGTAGGGCGAGGAGGCAGAGGAGGAGGAGGAGACCACAAGCCCCAAGGAAAGAAGACGAAGGCTCAATAGTTTCTTCTGTCCCTGTCTTTCCCTCTTCCATTGAAAGAAAGGACTCTGGGGTGTTACTCTGTTACCTGTTCAATGACAGAGCCTTCTTGAGGACATTCCAAGACAGTGTGCAGTCTGGTCTACTTGGAAATCCGTATAGATAACATTTCAAAGGAGATACCCTGTTGGTTTTGACTGGATATTCATATAAACTTTTTAAAGAGGTGAGTGAGAGAGAGAGATAACCCTTATCTGTAAGTTTTAAATTTATATTGTTTCATCCCAAGTACAAAACCATTTTTCCCTACAAATAGGTGTGGGTTTTTTTGGCATTGGGGGGGTATAAAGGAAACCAGAATGTTTTATCATGATTTTTCCTTCAGTGACTTTAGAACGAAGTAAAAGTCCTAAACTCTGGTGCCAGGCTTGTAATTCCTAAAAGAATGTGTTTGTTAGAACCTTACAAAGCCTGGCAAAACCAACTGTGCTGATCAGACCCACCCCGTGGAAGTGTCCAGTACATTGCTTTCAAGAAGTATTCCAGATGTGGATGAAGTGTCAAGTGTCTGTGGAGGTGCCCAGCTTCTGTGGCCCCGTGTGTGCTGACTAGCAACTTGATTCAAAGATTACAGTGATGGCTTCCGCTTGTGGGATGGAGAATGGGTCCTGAACAAGTGCTTTGGGAAGAGCACGGTGGTCAGATCTCCTGAGATAGATGAAAACATCAGTTTCTGAGCTTGGCAAATCTGATTCCTTAGACCAGTAGAGGTTTCAAAACTGAGAAGTTACCAGCTCAGTACACTAACAAATTTCTCAAAAATTGTCCGTTCTTGGGGGAGAGGGTCTTGCTATGTTTCTCAGGCTGGTGGTGAGCTCAGTTCAGCCTCCCAAGTACCTAGACGACTGCATGTGCACACCACCACACCCATGAAGTCTAGGTCAAGGGGTGGTGAGTAAGTGGAGTTAGTATGAATCGTGGTAATTGGGTCTAAAAACATGTTATAATCAGTGAAAGTACCAAATCAATGAAATGGAATATTTGGTGAAAAGTTTTAGAAGACAAACTGAAGAATGTGTAAAAAAAAAATAAGATGAGTTTAAGAAAATCTTTTAATTGAAACATGCGAACAAGTTGCTTAGTGGATATATCTGTGGGCACATGTGCGCACACACACATACACAACCACGGCTTCTCATGTGATCTAGGAATAAATGGCTGATATGCAGAATCATTCTGAGACCCGCATTCTACTTTTAAGTAGATTCCTATCTGCCAAACAATCTGCTTGAATTTCTAATTCAGTATCAGCTTTCTCTCCTGTGTGATGAGGAACTCCTTGAAACTGACAGCAATTATGGGCAAGGGGGCCTTGGACACACACTTGGGCGTGTCAGACACCGAGTGCAGAGGTGCCGAGGTCAGCAGGCTGTGCTCCTCCAGCTGCTCCACATCAGCATGGCCCCTGGCTCTCCAGATCCTTCTAACCTCCTGCCCTTGGGCCTGCTGACAATGCTATGGCCAGGACACAGCTACCCCTAGCTCTGGGTTAGTATTCAAGACAACAGAAACAGAACAAGCAATCCAAGGCATTCCAGAAAGCCACTGCCCAAGTCTGTCTTAGGTTTCAAGTGCAAGAGATGCAGCACACGCCAGGCCGGCTGCAAGGTGACCTGGGAAAGTAAAATACTAGTGGATGAGGCCAGAGAAAAGGTGATTTATGGCAGCTGGTGATTGGCGGACAGTCTTGGCCACCTTAGGCTAAGGGTTAGGTAAGACTTCAACAGGCATCAACACATCTGTGGGTGCCCCAAATAGATGCAGAGTCAGGGATCCAAGAGGGTCTTTCACCTCTCAGAAACAGAAGAAATATACACATATGCACACGAGCACACGCACACACACACACAATGTTCCACAGCTCATAATAGATAGAGAAAAACCTTATACTGTATTACTTTGTGTCATTTTTTTTTTTTTGCTTGTGTAGTATTCTTATCCTCTGCTGGTTTATCTGCAGCAATTTTAAGTTTTTTTAAAACAATGAAAAGAAACCAGAATAATTGTCTGTGAGGATATAAGAATAGTAGAATTAGAAAAATTCCATCTTATGTGTGAGTCAGGGTTATTGATTGTTTTTGGAGAGAGAGAGGGAATAACTGTGAATTGAACCCAGGGGCATCCTAACTCTGAGCTACACCCAGCCCTTTATTTATTTTATTTATTTATTTTATATTATTTTGAAGCATTGTATTGCTAAGTTGCTGAGGCTGTCCTAGAACCTCTGATCTTCCTGTCTCAGTCTTGCAAGTACTGGGATTATAGGTCTGTGCCACAATGCCTGGCCAGGGTTACTGATGAGTCTAAGTGACATTATAGGTAGTGACATCTTCAGATGGGAAAGGAAAGGGGGATGAGTTTCTAGAACTGGCATCAAACAAGAAAAGTGCAATGGTGTTGACCTGAGCAGGAATCTTTGGGTATTTCCCCCCCTCTCTGCAGTGCTCACTTTTACATCTGTTCTTTAAATCTCAGCCTGCTGTAGCTGAACAGGATGCTCCTTGACACTCTTGTCCCTCTCCAAACTCCTCCCACGATGTCCAGCATCCTGCCTTTAGCAGTGCCAAGCTGTGTCAAGCTGTGTATCTGATGACACTCACTCTGGGTGAAATTTCTTTCTCCTGTGTGGTGTCTAACAGGAAAAAACGCATAGTCTTCCTCCAAATCCAACTGAGTAGATTTCTTTGAAAAGTCTTCCCGAATCACACCTTATGCCTCAGTGGGATGGACTCCACTAACACACTCCACTATAGCCTCGTGACATGTTCTCACATTGCATTTTATTTATTTATCAGTTACTCCCCCCCCCCCCAGTTTGAACTCCCTAAGGGAAAGGTATTTACCTTTATAATTTTAGTACCAAGTATAATGCCTTGGGCATGGCAGTAGTTAAATAAACAACTGTGGAACAAAAGAATAACAGGTAAATCAGTGATCACTTAAGGAAGACAATTAGAGACAAGAACTAAAAGAAAGCAGGAAATGATAATGTTTTAGAAAATCTCAGAAAGAATAATTAAATTTTCTTGTATGGACTTATTCCTAAACAAAAAGCACACGGTGTTACTTTAAAAAAATATTAACTTATAAAGAAAAAATTGTATATAGTAGTTTATCTGTATTCATCCAGGGAATAAAATCTTCCTTATATAGTTTATCATAGTTTATCATCTAAGGTTAAAAGTAACAAAAAAGATAATACGAAATATCCAACAGAACAGTCATACTTCTGACACAAATGGGAAGGGTAAATTTATATACTTTTCTCAGTTTGTGTAATTCACTTTATTCAGTTCCATGAACTGAATGAGAGACATATGGAAGAGTCCAACATTATTCCAAACTCAGAATGGAAATTCTTCTACTCAAAGACAAGCTTTTAACTTAATTCAGTTCTACTTGAAAAGATCTAAAGGATGTGATGGCTAGGTGTAGGATGTCCCTGGAAGGGCTCATGCATTGATGTTAGAGTTGATGTGATTAAGTCATGACGGTTGGAATCTCATCAGTAGATAAATTCATTGTGATGGATTTACCACGGCCTGGGTGGTCACCTCGGCAGGTAGGTGTGGCTGGAAAAGGTGGGTCCCTGGGATGTGACCTTAGAGACTGCTTTTTGTCTTGAATCCCCTGCTTGCTGGCTCTCCTGCTTCTGGACTCCATGATGTGAAAGCAGAGTGCTTGTTCTCTCCCTCTCTCTGCTTCCCACCACTCGCCCTGAGATCCATAGACTCCAGGCTCATATGGACTGAACCCAGAATCTCCAAGAAACTGTGAACAAAGAAATCTTCCTCCCTTGAAGTCTGTGGTCAGTTGTTTTGGATTATAGCAGTAAGCACGCTGTCTGAGACATAGAGATTCGCAATGAAAGTGTTCACCAAAAAGATCAAATACATAGCTAGACTGATCAAGGAGGAAACGTACAACTCTGTCAATATCAGAAGAGAAAAAACATAATCATACACAGTCTGCTGTCCCATTGGCAGTAAACAAATACATGCCAAAGGAATATTACTGTTGTGTGTTGAACTTAAAAAAAGACATATTCGAGTCCCAACATCCATATCAGTGAATGTAGCTTTATTTGAAAATGGGGTCACTACAGATGCAGTCAAGTGAAGACAAGGTCATTAGGGTGGAGTCCTTATAAAAGAGTAAACCACAGGTGAAAATAGAGAAACACAGAGAGAATGCTGGATGAAGACAGAGGCAGCAGTTGAGGGGTGCAACTGGAAGCCAAGTAACACCAATAATCAATATCAATGGATGACCTCAGAAGCTAGGAAGTGGCCATGAAAACTTCACCCAGAGTCCCAGAGGGAGTGGACCCGACTGACCCCACAACTGTGGGCTTCCAGCTTTCAGAACAGTGAGAAGATGAATATGGATTGCTTTAAGCCACCAAGTGTTTGGTCTTTGTTAGAGCAGTGATAGGAAACTAACACATTAGGGAAACAACAGGTCAGTATTGCCTAATTTGACAATCTGTCTAAGTTGGCAATTCAGACAGAAAGGAAAATGTTTAAAATATATACATATATCAGTCAGTCCTGGTGGTACAAGCCTGTAATCCTAGTACTTGAGGGTTGGAGGGCTAAGACAGGATGATCACAGCTTGAAGGACAACCTCAGTAACTGACCTCATGCATAATAGTAAAAGGCTAAATGCTTTTCTGACATTTAGAGAATCAGCCAAGGAATCCGTCCATCATCAGTTCTCTTTAACATTGCACTGGAGGTCCTCACGACTACAATAAAACAAGAGGAAAAATAGGAAAAGGAAAGAGCAAAACTTTCTCTATTCTTAGAGGACAGGATTATGAAAATAGAAGAGAAAAATGCTAAGTAATCCACACACATGCATATATGTGCACACATACAAAAAATATTGGAAGTAATAAGTAAATTTAGCAGGTAATAAGAAATGAAGCAAATTTACAAAAATAATTATTATTTTATAGATTAACAAGTAATTTAAAATAAAGTCAAATGTCATTCAAGGTAGCATAAAAAAACACATAAATTTAACAAAATATGTAGAAGACCTATATCTCCAACTGTCGTACATTGATGAGAGAAACTAAGACCTAACTAAATGAAGATATTAAATCATGGTCATGAATTCCAACATTTACTATTGTTAAAATATCGGTTCTCCCAAATAATTTATAGATTCAATGCAATCCACTCAAAATCCCATGAGGTTTTTTGTAGAAACTCCATGAACCTGTAATAGCCCATATACTCTTGCAAAATAATGAATGTGGAGTATTAGTGTATTTGATTTTAAAGGTTCCTATAAGGTATAGTAATGAAAACATTATGGTGCTACTGCAGGAATGGAAGGAAACACAGGTTACTGAAACAGAATACAGAGTCCATAAGTTGACCTATCCTGGTGATTTGGGTAAAGGTTATATGAAAGTTCCTTGTACCATCCTTGTAGCTATTCTTACTGAATAGTAAGTTTGAAATTATATTTTATGGCAAAATTAAACTTTTTAAAACAATAAAATAAGCTTCTAGGTGCAAACAAAACACAGCTATATGCTAGTTCTTAATTGTGCCATCAAACCAGAAGACATTGAAATGATTTATCCTACTGATAAGGAAAAGACTCAGGCTCTGTATCAGAGTTCTTTAGTTGAGCCTGTGGGTAGCTCAGGAGAGAGAAACAGAATAATTTTAAAACTGCTTCTTGAAAGTTATCGATAAGAAAATTAGGAGGTAAGACATAGACTAGAAGAAATATTCTTAGAAAATACATCTAAGAAAGGATTTGTTTGGAGAGTTTGGATAAACTATATAAATAACTCCACAGCTCAAAGACTGACAAATCCAAATGAAAAGGAAAGTGAGCAAAAGATAAACAGACACTTTACGAGAGAAAATATACAAAGGACTAATAAAACACATAAAAAGATGTTCAATATTATTAGTCATTAGGGAAATGCAAATTGAAAATTCCAATGAGGTGCTGCTCTACATTCCTATAATGACTAAAATTTACAAGGCTGACAATGTCAAGTGTTGGCAATGAGGAGGAGCAGCTAGAACTCTCATATGTTGCTACTGGGGAAAGTGAAATGATACAATCACATCGGAAAACAGACTAGAAGCTCCTTATGAATTTAAATATGCACTTGCCATATATGTTAGTCAGCCGTTCATTGCTGCGACCACAGAAATCCCTGAGAAGAACAAGTCAGAGGAGGGAAGGGCCGCTTTTTCTCATGGTCTCGGAGGTACAGTCCAAGGTTGGCCAGCTCCATTGCTTTCGGCTGAGGTGAGGCAGCAGATCTCACTACAGATTATGAAAGGGGAGAGCGGCTCCACTCACAGCACCTG
>PVLC010021760.1:0-27518 GCA_004027655.1 Graphiurus murinus
CTTTTCTGTCTGACTAACTCAAGCTTCAGAACTTCAAGATTCCCTCTGACTTAGTCCATTGAGGATGCTCTAACAAGACATCATAGACTGGGTGGCTTGTATAAATAACACAGATGTGATTTGTTTCTTGCTTTTCTGGAGGCTGGAAAGGTCAGGGTGCCAGCATGGTTGGGTTCTTGTGTGGGACCCCTGCAGGTTGCAGGCTCCTTCTTACATAATGGAGTGGGGAAGGAGCTCCCTGGAGTCTCCTATATAAGGTACTAATCCCATTCCTGAGGGCTCCACTCTCATGGATCACCTCCTAAATAACCTCCTAAGCACCTAATCACCTCTCCAATTCCCCACCATTCATACGGTTACCTTGGAGGTTAAGATGTCAACCCGGGAATTTTGAGGAGACACAGCATTCATACTGGAGCATCCTCTGATACCTTAAACTGGGTGAAGTGCTCCCCTATCTGTCTCTAGCTGCTGGCCTCTATTCTATATTATTCTTGCAGTAGCAAAAGGGTTCGGGGTGAGCTGAGGCTTCACAGACCATGCTGGCTTCAAGATTCCCTCTCTGTCAGTTAATGATTGTAAAATGTTAACAGCATGTGGCACAGAAATAATACTAGAAATTACATTTGTAAAACATGATTTAGGGAATTAATGTACTTGTCTCTTTCATTTCTATTCCAAGTAACTTTTGACTTTTTTTGGGGGGGGTACTGGGGATTGAGCCCAGGGGACAGTCTACCTCTTAGTCATATCCCCAGTCCTTTTCTCTTTTGTGTGTTTTTGTTTGTTTGTTTGTTTTGAAACAGAGTTTTTCTGGGGGACTCACTATGTTGCTGAGGCTGGTCTCAAACCTGCACTCCTCCTTTTTCAGCCTCCCAAGTATTGGGATTACAGGCATGTGCCATCACACCTAGCTAACTATTTTACTTTTGACTACTTTTTATTATTATTATTATTCAATGCTTAAGTAGGGAATCTTAAAAAAAATTCTAAGGCTGTGTCCAGGCTTAAGGGATAAAGACAGTGGGTATCACTGGGAATGGGACTTGGTACTACTCTAGTACTTGGGAGGCCAAGACAGGAGGATTCAGATTCAAGGCCGATAAAGGATAACTTAGCTTAGACCCTGTTTCAAAATAAAAAGGGCTGGGGTATAACTCAGTGATAAAACACCCCTGGGTTCAGTCCCCAGTAAAACACACACACACACACACACACACACACACACACACACACACACACACACAGAGAGAGAGAGAGAATGTGGATATCAAGTAGTGATATCTGCCTCAGTCAAGGTTGGGAATGAATTTTCTCTTTCTCTACATACTCCCTGTCTTCCAAGGTGACTCCCAATCCATTTGAAATGTCCATCCAGGTCAGGAATTGAAGAGACTTGTAATGACCTGGCAAGGCCAACTCTGGCTTCAGAATGTGCCCATCAATGTTGCTGATGCAAGGAACTTTAGGGCATCCTGGAGGAGGAATAATGTACTAGGAAGATCTGATGAGCATCGTGATGGTAATAGTTGTAGTGGCTGCCATTTATATAGGAATGTGGCATACACAGATCTAAATACTTAAGAAATATTAACTCATCTTCACAGCAATACTATGACTTTGGTACTATCATTATCATCCCCATTTTACAGATAAGGGGTGCAGTGACTTACCCAAGATCACACAGATAGTTAAGTAACAGACTTTCATCCAGATCTAGGCTCTTCACTTTACTGTGTTTCCAAAGGAGGGATAGCATTTAGTGGAGAGTATATAAGGCAAGCAGGTGGTATGTGGTCTGCCCGACAAGGTGTATCACCTTGAATCCTTAATCAGATTTCTGAATTTACGAAGTCCTTTCAGCAAAAAATTTCTATAGAATTTCAGAAATCGCTTGTTCCCACCCATAACAAACATTTTAAACGAACAATCACCCACCCATTCATTTATTCATTCATCTATCCCTTTTCATTGTGTTTAAAGGAGGCAGCCAACTTCAGTCTTTGTAGCAAGCCACACAGGCCAGAGATTTCAACCAAGTCATCGTGATTCGTTTTCACAGACTTGTAACTTTATTTTTGGTACCCAGAAGCAACTCTGCCACATTTTGCTACTATTTCTAGTTTGGATGAGGAAGCCAACACAAACATTTCCATTACTGTGGCAACCACAGGCAGCTGTGAGATTACAGAGGAGCTGAGTCTATAGTTTGATAGGGATGAGAGCTCACACTTTTTCCTGACACTCCTCTGGGAGCAGCTTAGATTAAAGAAGGGCATGCTTGGATGAGGGATATAACACAAGAGCCCTGAGGTGACACTTTGATTGCTGCCTTGGCCTCTAGAAAGATAAGCCTGTGATATTTTCCTTTAAAACCTGCTCTGAAATGCAATTCCTATAGCTAATAAAATATCAGTGGAGCTCAGGCTGCCTGAGCCTTAAGGGCCATCAAGAATGTGATGACAACTGGTACAGGGTTCCACATGACCCTGTTATGCTACATATAGAGGTTTTGAAATTCCTTTGAAGAGAGCTTCCATCTGGTGAATTTCTCCAAGGAGAGAAGTTTCTTGGATTTATGCATTCCAGCATCTGAGGGGAAAAAATTCCTTCACGCTGTTCTTGAGAAGAAAGAGAATTGCCATGCACAGAGCAGTTCCTTCAGTTTGCTTTGGTTTTCAGTTTGACAAGCATTACTTCCAGGCCAACACCATCAAATGGGTTGTTGCTATTATTGGACATTTCCTTTTGCCTTGTTGAATTGTTTCTCTCAGGTGTATCAATACTTATTAATGACAATGATACTTAAAAGGGCTAAAATGCATCAAGGTCATGTGCTTATCATTTTATGTGTACACCTTTAACACCTAAACTCCACGAGACAGGAAGAATCACTAACAAACACCTCCCTGCCCCCCTATTTCCAAGTGAGAAAATGCAGGCTTAATAAGGTGAGTCATTTGTTTAACATCACCAAGGAGGCAGTAATGGGTCAGGACTCGAACCCTGGACCTATGCTTGAGCACCCGGTGTCTTCTATATGCTGCCTCCTGCCTGTGAGCACCACAGCCCCAGAAAAGGCAGCAGCAGGACATATTGCCCATGTGGCAGATTCCTGCACGTGTCTATACAGCCCTCCAGGTGTCCATAGCTCACCAGGTTGCAAAACTCCCTAGACATGTCTCAGGGAAAGTGTCTGAGAACCTTTTTCATTCCCCACGCATGGGGCCTGGGGGCACCCTGCTCCAAGCCTCCAAACCTCAGGGTGCTCTGGGTTTCATCCCAGCAGCTGCCAGAGCAAACTGTGGAAAGGAGCAAGTAGGTGCTTGAGCAAGTGCCAAGCTTGGCCAGCACTTGTGCTCGCTCGAAAGGACTCAGCCAACAATTAGCTCTAAGTGTGTTTCTTGTGCCAGAATCCATTAGGGCAATCAATATTGCCATCTGCCTTTGCATGCTTAATAAGAATCCTGTTCCTGGGCCAATTCTCCAGAAAATACCTTCAAAAATTCCCAAAGGCTTTTCAGACATGGATAAATTAAATCTCCCAGCAGTGGCAGCTCTCCCTTGCAAGGAAACACAGAGAACATATAACACTAGGCTACAGTCAGTGGGGAGAGGGAGAACTATAAGAGGGCAGGTGGGCAGGAAGCAGAGCCGTAATCTCAGTCCATCACCATCCCCCCACCCCTTCAAGGCCTCCTAATTACCTTTGTAATACCTGCAGAACACAGGTTCAAAACCACTGGTCCATCCTGGCCTGCTTTTCTCTCTTATTGTTACTGTTTCTCAGCCTGCCTAGCACAAAGCCCGACCCTCTGACATGCTTAGTGTACTCATAATTGGGTTGATATATCTTGGGAAAACAGCACTGTTCTTTTGTGTCCTGCTTTGCTTTATAAACATCAAGTGAGTATAAGGATTCAGGGGAGCATGTTAAACCCCATGGAGGAGACCCAGCTAGAAAACACCTTCAGGCGGCCATCCTCTGAAGACCCTCCTGCTCCCTGCCCCATCACAGGACTATGCTGTAGAATGTCAACAGTTTTGACTTGATGCTGATTTCTAGGGCAAGATGCCTATCTCCACCCTTAGTTGTCCCCAGACACTCATCCTGCTCCCTCTTGATGGGGCCCACATAACAACCTATGTATTCTGGGAGACAAGATCTATGTTCCCAGCAGAGGGGCTGTAGGCTGGGGCTGCTGGCCAAGAATGGGGCTCACCTCCTCACTCTCAGCCAAGCTCGCCTCCCTGGGCCTAGGTGATGCCATATGGCCAGGAGGACTTGACTCGGTTTCTGATGCTACTTTCTTGCTGGGGGCCTGCACTATAGTATTCAGTATTTGGCAGGGCTAGGAGACAAGAAACGTGTCTATCCAACACTATACTATGACGAGCCAGGGAAAGGCCGGAGGGCATCGTCAAAGGAAAGAGTGTTGCTCTGTGTATGTTCCAATCTTAAAGCGAGTTCATCTCCACTGTTGTTCTCTGCACAAGAATAAGAGTCACTGTAGAACAATCATTTTAATGAGACTGATTTTACCTGCCAAATGGCCAGATACTCTTCATCTGTCAGTAAGGCCAGCTAGTTACCACGGTGAATGGAACAAGATTCCTTGAGCCGTTGAGCTCTGAGATAACAGAATCTCCCCCACCCATCCCTAGTACCAACCCTGACTGCCATCAGAGGCCAGCTGCTCTCCATAGCTGAGCCTCGGGCAGGGTGTACTCAAACCATGACAATGAGGGAAGCTTGCTGCTTCGTGTTTATAGGTTAGGAAAAAATAGTGAACTGAGGCCTACTCTCTGTTCCAGAAGCAGAGACAGGTGTCTAATCATGGCTCTGCCACCTACTAGATGAGCTTTGATTTGTTCACTTGGAAAATGAGAATACTAATCCCTCCCTTGTAGGACTGTCAAGTTTAAGCAGATAATTTCAACATTCCTCCAAAGTTTCTACTGTATAGAAAAGGATTCGGTGGCTAAATTTGTTTAGGAAGCATTGCATTAAAAGTAAGCAGTTTTTCTTCACTGTAAAATTTCTTAGAACCTTCACAATGCTTATATATACCAGGAAATTTCCAGGAAAGGGCTGGAGTCAAAGCATGTATTTAACTCTGACTTCCTTTATTTTATATTTTAAACATCTTGTAATATCAGAACAAACAGTGGGGAAAGCTATGCAATACATGCAAATTTTATCTCATGCCAGGCTATAGGAATGGGTAAGGGTAATCACAGTCATTATTAAGTGCCCACTATGTTTCAATAGAATGCAGCACAAATAACAAATGAAGAATGCAGTCTGTTCCCATGGGAGCAGGAAATGTATCTACATATATAACACTCTTGAAAGGCACCAGCCAACTGGGTTCACAGAGTAGCTCAGTTCTGATTTAAAGTGAAAAGAATCTGCTTCCTAAAAGATATCCCTCTACTCTATGCCCACATCCACATATAAATAACCCAATGCCCCTCCAGATTTGACTCAGGAGGTACCCCTAGCCCATTCTGTTAGCTCCTTCAACAGGTTATCTGGCCCTCCTTCATATCAGCCTCTTGAATCTGTTATTTATCTAATTGACCTTGAATCCTTTGAACCTGAGTTTGAGTCCCTGAACCTCCACTTACTACTACTCATGAACCCCTAGGTAAGTTATTTGTGCCTCGGTTTCACCAACTATAAAGTCTGGACCCTACCGACCTCATGAAGATCAAAATGAGGTGGAGAGAGTAAATAAGAAACCTCATGCATATTAGCAAATTCTGTAGCCTTTCCTATGCACCAGGCTCTGTTGTGTTCCAACATAAATGAAGTCATTTCATCTTCCTGACAGTCCCATGTGATCTATTACTATCTGCAAGGCACAGAGAGGTGGTACAACTTGTCCAAGCACCAGCTGTGATGCGAACTCAGGCAACCATGAGTCCTGGATTAACACTCTTAAACGCTTCCCCTTTTCTATAAAAAGCCTACATCCTGCCCAGCACACTGTAGGTGTATATTGAACATTTTCTTCTCTCTCTACATCCCTTTCCTTATTCAACTTTAATTCTTCTTCTCCACTCCATTCTTCCTCTCTCCCCCAATACTTTCTTCCTAAGTAAAGTTTTATTTGTATAATCATTTGTGTGTTTCATGCATAATGATCATGTATCTCCAAGTCTGAGAAGTTCATAATACTGTCATGGGGTTTTGTAATCCCACTCCTCTGGAGGATCTGCAGCAAGCACCCTGTTTCTGCCAGTTCTGCTCTATAGCCATGTGTGTGGCCCCTGAGTATCTCTTCATCTCTCATGGCTCAATGGAGAACCCTACCTCATTACAAGTTCACATTTATCAGGTTTTTATTGGGTCTTGGGACCTCAAGCTCCAGAGAATTCTTGGTCTTATCTTTTCTCAGGCCAGGAAAGGAACTAAGGAGCTATTTTCCTGAGGCAGCGTGAGGGAACTCATAACGTACTTGGATTTATTAGGTAGGGTTTTCTTGTTTTTGTTTTTGTTTTCCTGCCTTAAGCCATGCAGGTGGAGGCAGAATGGGGGAAGGTTGGTGCCCATCTTCTGAAAAAAACACTTCTTTCCTAGCTCTGGCCGAGTGAGTCAGGGCACTGAGAATAGCCAGTGTGTTGCTACTGTGTGTTATGAGGCTTTAGGCAAAGAGGTCTGTGTAGAAAGAGAATTGATAATACCTGAAGCAATGAGTGTGCCCCATTGCTGGATGACTGAGAGTAAGCCCCCTGACTTTTTTATTTTTATTTTTTGCAGGACTGGGGGTTGAACCCATGGGTGCCCAACCACTGAGCTACATCCCCAGCGCTTTTGTATTTTACATTGAGACAGGGTCTCACTAAGTTGCGGAGGCTGGCCTCAAACTTACCATCTTCCTATCTCAAGTCTCTGGAGTAGCTGAGGTTACAGGGATGTAGCACCATGCTTGGCTGCGCCTTTGCTTTTTTTTTTTTTTTTTTTTTTTTTTTTTTTTTTTTTTTTTTTTTTTTTTTTTTTTTTTTTTTCTTCTCATTTTAAAGAAATCCTAAGAAGAGAGAGGGGGGAGAGAGGAGAGAGAGAGAGAGAGAGAGAGAGAGAGAGAGAGAGAGAGAGAGAGAGAGAGAGAGAGAATAACCTTAAGTAAGGTATTAAGTAACTATAATACCTTAAGAGTCTTGGGCTGGAAGCAAGAACAAGTATGGTCTGGAATGTGGGGTGAGGAGCCCAGAAGATGCACCACTCCATTGCTCTCCCATTTTGCCCAGAATCCACTTTAATGGGAGGGTTAATTTAATAAGGCACTTAACCTGGAAAGGCCCAGTTGGCCTCAGCCCTCATGATGTAGAAATCCCACTTGGTTTTCTGTGCTTGGCCCACCTAGACTTTGAGATTGGCCCTGAGAAAGGAAGTAAGAAGGTATTTGGTTGAGAAATATTGTTTGCTAAAGCTGCATCCCTGGTGGTGGCCTTGAGACCCAGTGGTGGGTGGAGATTTAGACACATTTTGCAGGTACAGGGACTGACCCACCTTTTCCCAGAAAGGCACTGGGTGGGTTCTGTTGAATTAACACTTCAGGAGTTTCACTGGGGTTAATGTTTTACCGTTGTGTCAATACACTTAATGGCATTTTGTTTGAACATTCCATGATGGAGTAAAACCAATTTTAATGAGCACGTTTTGTTTTTAAATGAAGGAATGGACATAGGAATTGCCTGGGTACACTTTAGATTGTATTGAAAAGTTTAAAGTAAAAAACAAATAGACTAAAGAAATGTCTGGGCTTTCTGCCTTGAGAGCTTTACAACTCTCAGTACTTATAGTCACTTCAAGGTCTAAGAGTCTGTTTTACTCTCCAGTGCTTCCTGGACTGGGCAATTTTGCCATTTGGGAGATTAAGGGCTTGTGACTTTTGCTCACAACCTGTCTTGGACTTCACAGCTTTGGGTCAGCATTTTTTTTTTTTTCCATATTTTCTGCTCTCTTGTCCTATGGTGAAGAGAACAGATCTGCAGTCTGGCTTCTCCACTACCTCCTGTTGTGACTTTGGGAGGAAGCTTACTCCTCTTAGGACATGACCGTAGCGCCTGGTGTGGGGGGGGGGCAGACAGGTGGGGTCCTGTGAGGATTTAGTGAGCTACTTACTGGTCCTAGCCCAGAGCCAACACTCAGTAATTAGCAGGTATTGCTGTCACTGTTGTCCCCAACATAGACATTCTAGAGTCATATTATTTTGGATTTGAAGGAGACCTCAGTGTCTCCCAAGGACACATCACAATTTTTTAAAAATTCCTTGTTCTTGAGCCACATCCAAGACCCAGTGATCGGAAGTAGGTCTGGGAATCTGTTTTGTAAGCAAGCAATGCAGGCAATTATGATGTACAGCCTCATCTTCTCTTGTCTGAATCCCTTCTCCAACAAACCCAGCAAGTGGTCTCCAGACTTCTTCTTGAATGCCTCCTGACATGGGAAACTCACTATCAATTGAGACAATGCATCCCATTTTGGACATCTCCAGCAGTATGGAGATCATCTTCATATTGAACTAAGAACGAAAAGGCTGCCTTTGGCCATAGGAGGCAGAATAGAATAGGCAGAAAAATAACAAGCTTTGAAGTTAGAAATAAATGGCTAGTCCAACCTAGCACCTGTTAGCTTTGTGACAGAAAAGTGGCTTGCTGTCTTCTCCTTTCATCTTCCACATGACTGCCTTTCAGATATTCAATCCCCATCCGCCCAGTCTTCTCCTTGCCTCCCTACATAAGACCTCGTTTCCCCTTATACTTCAGCCACTGTCTGACCCATAAGAGAATACCCACAGATAATTTATGATATATGATTCCCAGGAGTAGTTTCTGCATCAGGAGTGCAGCAGGGCTAGTGAGAGCAGACAAAATATACCAGAAATCCATGGAGTGAGCCAAAGGGACAAGGGGAGAACGGATTGGAAAACAGGTCATAAATCCCCAGCCCTCATCAGCATGATCACTTGGCTAAGCTGACATCTGGTTTATGGCGCTGGGGCTAAAGCCTGTGTTCTTTTGGAGCTGGGACTGGGGTGCTAATAGTCATCTTAACCACAGCCCTGAGGACTCTGGATGAGGTCCAGGCCAACCTACCCTCCTGGTCACTTTGTCCAGATGCTGAGACCAGAGAGTGCTGGAAGGTAGCAGAGCAGGAGTAAGGGCTGTGCCCCCGCCCCACTGCCCCCATGCACAGGTGCAGAGTCATCCTCCTTGCCTGCCCCTGTGTCCTGGTACCATAAATGCCTGGTTCATTCTCAGAGATCAGTCTTCTCAGTCTAGAAGCAGAGATTCTTCTACCTATATGTGGGTCACAAAGACAAATTGGAATGTTTTGAGATCAGATTTAAGATCTTTATTAGTAGGTACATGACTTCCAAAAATTTATTTCACCTCTTAGCATCAGTGCCTACATCTCTAAAACAGGGATATAAGTAATACCATATCACAGGATTGCAGGAAGAATTAGATGAAACTTAACATGTTAAGTGATTGATATGTGTCAGCTTCTTGGAAGGTGGAGGAGGAGCCTACAGCTCTGGGGGACTGACTGTGAAGGACCAAGTCTCACCCCACCACCTGTGAGCACAGAGCCACCAGCCCATCTCCAACCCACCAACCCCAGCAAAGGACCTCCAGTTCAGATGAACATGTCACCATCCACATGTCTATAAAATTGGCCAGTCTTATTCTGAGGCAAATCTAAATAACATGTCAACGAGAATTTGAACTTTAAAGAGGAAATGTGAAAGTCTTAGAGAACAGTTCTCCACTTCTAAAACCTTTATAGGTCACAGCTCAGTGGTCTTTCTATTTCCTCAGCTCTGCCCATGTTTTCAATTCAGTGTGGTGGTTGGGGAGGGGAGTTACAAACATCCCCTGGAAACTTGTTATACATGCAAATTCTTAGACCCCTTCCAGGATTCAAACTCAGATGGTCAGCCCAGCAGTCAGTGCTTCTCATAGCCTCCATTTGATAATGCTGGTCTATGCACTGGCATGTCGTCCTCCTCCCTTCTCCTCTTCCTCCCACCCCTAGCAGTTTTCAGATACAGATGATCTTGCCTCACTCTCTAGCCATGTATTTTCAGCACCTCCATAGTCTGAAGGCAGCTCCTAAGGGAATGACTTCTTACCTCATCTCAGGAGACTCATCTGTTTCTGCATACAACAGGTAGAATGGAAATCTAAGCTTAGGCCTGGAAAAATCAGAAAACAAATGTCTCTTTGGGGTGTTCACAACACAGATCAGGTGGCTTCCTCTGCCTTCGAAGCTTCTTTCCTGACCTCTAGGCCCTTGGTAATGATTCTCTGATGTGTAATGATAATAGTAAACACTAATCAAGCTCTACCTCTGTTGGCAATCATCTTTCTCAATTTTATTTTCCATTTAATTCTCACAACAATCCAGTGAGGTAAAAACAATGGAGCTCTTTCTCCCTGTCCTGCATATTGAAAGTGAGTCCCAAAGAGATTAAGTTACTTCCCCAAGATCATATAGCTTGTAAGTGGCAGTCTAGGGACTTGAACTCAAGTCTGTCTGACACCAGATTTTGTGAGTTTCCAAATAGCCACCCCATTTGATTAGGCAGGCTATCTTCTTATGCCAGGTGTACACGTAAAGGCCTGTGGTTTTTAAACTTTAACATGGATCACAATTACTGGAAGATGTCTTAAAACACAGGTTGTTGGGCCCTATACCCAAAGTTTTTTTATTTAATGCTGCTAGGTTGGGACCTGGGAATTTGCAATTCTGACAAGTTCCCCGATACTGCTGGTTCTGTGGGCCCAAGAATCACATTTTAAGCATCATCACTCTGGACTAGTATTTCTCAACCAAGCTGTACTTAGTAAGTTTCAGGTTCCATTTCTGTAGTGGGGGTGGGGCTTTTCCTCTCTCCTCCAGTGAGTACAGCTGGCCATGTGCTTCTGTGTGATGTCACCAAAGCATCACTGTGGTTACTGTATCACTCATTCCATATTAAAAGAGACCCAGAAATGCCCATGTGCACTGTGCAGACACACAGGAGGTAGACAAGCCAAGCATATGCAACTTGAGGATGAGCTGTAAAAGTTAAAGAAAAGACATTAGGGAGGATACTCCTATCACTGTTACAAGCCCATTCGCCTTCGTCACTTCCGTATCAGCCCATGACCCCTGGCATTGCCTTTGGAGAAAAGCAAACAGTGCCTTCTACACATTTGTGTCAAGTGCAACATGAGAAAGGGAAGTGGCCATCCCCCTGCACTGCTCAGCAGTGCCTGAGAGAAGAAAGAATTTGAAATATTAGGCAATAAGAGACAGTGTTATTAAGGTAATGATTTTCCAATGTGGTCAATAGATATCTTCTGTGCAATCAAGCCTCTCCTGGCTTTATAAACAAAGCAAATGTTTTGGCAAGAGCTCCCACAATAGCTGAGACTGATGGCCTCAGCCTAAAGGAGCAGGTGGCAGACCAGTGGGCACCATGCTGGGGGGTCCAGGCTGGACAGTGCCCCTCCTTCCTAGAGAGCACAAAACCTGTCCCAAGAAAAGACCAGAAGTTCCCACCACTTACTACAGTCAATTTGTACACACAGTTGATATTATCTTTAGAGGGTCCAGGCTGGTAAAATAAAAGACAGAATGAGTGGGGCCACCCAGGTGAGTACAGCATCTCCCGGGTGTAGGGAGCAGACTTTGCCAAGCTGTTGCCAGGTGGAAATCTGTTCCCAGATGTGCCAGATCATCTGAGGTTTTTTAAGGGAAGCCAGAATTCTTTACTCTCATGCTATGGTTCTCAATTTTTAAATATTGGCAGCATTTCAAAAATACGTAGTCCAAAGAAAATACTTGGGCTGGTTGACTTTGGCCTGCAGCCGGCAGTATCTCACCTCTGCTTTAAAATCTCAGGCCCTACCAGGGCAGTTGCCTTCATCACCTATACCCTCTAGCTCCTCTTCCACCTCCACAGTCCAAAAGACAAGTTCCCTGAACTCTCAGACTCTTCCCAAAAGAGCGTTTCATAAGAACCTTAAAATTGGCTAATGGCCTAAAGGTAATTTATTCAGTTGAGGTTTTTTTAAAACTTCAACTAACCATTGAGAGGTACTTTCATGATGGTGATGTTCATTTTAAAAGAAGATTGTAAAGAAACTGCCTTGGTTTTTGAGGGGTAGGGGGTGTGTTATTTGAGAGGTAGAATGCTATGGAGTGGGTCTGACCTTGATTGAAATTCCAGCTCCACCACCTGTATCACTTGGGCAAGTGACATAACCTCTGAGCTCCCCTGGTGGTGGTGGTGGTGGTGGTGGTGGTGGTTCTTCTTCTTCTTCTTCTTCTTCTTCTTCTTCTTCTTCTTCTTCTTCTTCTTCTTCTTCTTCTTCTATTGGTGTATTAATCATACGTCATAGTGAGTTTCAAAGTGATGCATACGTACATGCACGCATCACTTGGTGCATTTCTTCTGCATCCCACCCTGCTCCTCTTTTCTCCCTCCCCATACACATTAGTGAACTTGGTAGTGATACCTTCATATACGGAATGCCATTATTTTAACTGTTTCCTTTCTCAGTTCCTTTTTTGGGGGGGAGGGGTTTTGGAGATTGAACCCAGAGGCATCGTACCTCTGAGCTTCACCCCCAGCCCTTTTTTTTATATTTTATTTTGAAACAGGGTCTCACTAAGTTGCAGAGGGCCTCATTTAGTAGCTGAAGCTGGCCATGAATCTGCAATCCTCCTGTCTCTGCCTCCCAAGTACTGGGATTACAAGAGTGTGCCACCATGCCCAGCCTCAATCGCCTTTTACTCTGAACTTTCTATGTTCTCATCTGCAAAATGGGGAAAACAACTAGCCCTGAGTCACCAATCAGTTGGTTTGAACTAAGGATATTTACATATGTTAATATCTAATACCATGAGATGCTCAGGAAATAAAAGTTTCTCTTAGAAGCCAATGCAATTAAAACTTTTAATTGCAAATGTTATATAATAACCCTATGAATCTCTCGTGTATTTAATTTTAGAATTTAAAAAATCCACTTTCTTCAGAAATTCCATTGTAGGTACATTGTATTGCACTTGAGGTGAGAAAACGTGGGAAAATAGAGGGTGAGGAGATGAACTTCCTGGGTGCCCACACCTGAGGAAGATCTTAGGGTCAACTTTCAGTGCCAGAGCTCACTTAGGCGTAAGATGACTTTATGAATTACCATCTAATTTAAACCTTTTGCTTACTGCTAAATTCCTAGCCTCTAGCACAACCAAAACTAAATAAACACTTGTTATTTGAATTGGTTAAAGAACAAATAAAGAGTGTGTGGTAGGAGTTTAGTTTGGCAAGGATGACTCTTGGCTTGTCAGCTCTGTTCAAATCCTAGTACAATCAGAGACAGTACCAGCTTCACCAGGGCACAGTCTGCACAGCATCCACACTCAGAAGGAACCTGTGCTTGGCTTGATACTCTGCTGTCATCCTGAGATTCTGAATGATTTTTGAACAAAGAACTCTTCAAGTTATGTGGACAGTCCTGATCAGAGATATCCATAAATAAAGACAGAATGTAAGCATATACACCAGAAGATACAAACCCCTAGCCCCCCGGAACCAAACACCTTTGATCCACAGAGTGCTTTTCTTTTTAATGTAAATAAGCTTTTAATTTAGAAAAGATTTATAGAAAGTTTTATATTCATGGAAAAGTTGCAAGGATAGTACAGGAGGTTCCCATATATCCCTCACCCAGTTTCCCATGTTGGTAACACAGTACATGTGTAATAACATTTGTCACAACCAAGAATTGGAACAAACATCAGAACATCACTCTACTAAACTCCACACTCTATTCAGATTTTGCTGGTGTTTTCCTAATGCCCTTTTTCTGTTCCTGTATTCCATCCGGGACACCACATCATGATTAGTCATCATGTCTCCTAAGGCTCTTCTGAACTGTGATGTTTTGTCTGGCTTTCCTTGTTTTTGATGAACTTGAGAAATTTGAGGAATATTGGTTAGATAGTTTGCAGCATGTCCCTCATTTTAGGTTTATCTGATTTTTTTTTCACCCATAGTTAGACATTGCTGATAGATTTGAGGGATAAAGACCACAAAACCAAAGTGACTTTTCATAAAATCACAGGTATGTGCCATGAACCTGATCAATCACTATTGAAGTTAGCTGTGATCACTTGACCAAGGTCATGTTTTCCAGGTTTCTCCAGTGTCACGTTGCTTCCAAACTGTGTGTGTGTGTGTGTGTGTGTGTGTGTGTGTGTGTGTGTGTGTGTATTAAACTCAGGGACATTCTACCTCTGAGCGCCATCCCCCAGCCCTACCTTATTTTTTTATTTTTAAACAAGTTCTTGCTAAGTTACCAAGGGCCTACTAAATTTCTGAGGCTGACCTTGAATCTGTGATCCTCCTGTTATAGCCCCTCCAAGTACTGGGATTATAGGTTTGCACCACCACACTCAGCCCATCTTATACTTTTTGGAAGCCAGTCACCCTGTGTGGACCACACTCCAGGACTCCTCTTCCTTGAGGGGACAGTATATATATAAGCTACGGTCATTCTGGAGCTCTTTCAGGTTGGCTCCACTAATCCCTTTGACGTACCTGCATTTTTGCACTTTTTTGAGGGCTCAAAGGGTATTGAACTCAGGGACATTCTACCTCTGAGCTACACCCCTAGCCCTTTTTATTTTGAAGCAGGGTCTCACTAAGTTGCTGAGGGTCGCCCTAAGTTGCTGAGACTGGCCTCAAACTTGCAATCCTCCTGTCTCAGCTCCCTGAGTACTGGGCTTACAGTACAACACTCTGCCCAACTTCATTGTGCTTTTATTAGGCACTTCCTTTCTTTCTGGCATTACAAGGTATTCCAGGCTGTCTTGTATTTCCTACTCCAGACCTAGAATCAGCAATTTCTTCATGGAGCCTTTATTCCTTTTTTTGAAGAAGGGCATTAGAAACAAAGATCTGGATACTACACATACGCATTGCTATCTGTTTTTCTTCTTTTTTAATTTCCTAAATTTTTAATTATGCTATCAGCTTGTAGTTGACTTCTAGGCTGATTTGAATATATGAAAATAATGTTAAATAATATGTTCAAAACATGTTTTAGTATTTTTGAGTTCACTAACATTTAACTATGAGAACTCACTCTAGATGTCTGGATTATCTTGAAGACCAGAAGCTCTGACAGTCCTCAACCCATTTTCCTGCTGTACAATAATTAGCTAAGGCTGCAAGGCCTTTCTCCTTTCCTGCATAATACACTCCCCAGATTGTCAAAGTCCACACCACCCCCTATTGTATTACACCCAGCCTACTTTACTCATTTATGTTCCTTGGTAATCCCTGAAGACTTTTGAATGTGTGATTCCTAGTTCAAAACATATTGAAGTAAATCATTTACTTGAATTACACAACCCAGTCCATGAATTTAGGTCAATACTGATACAGTAATCAGATTTTAGAGCAACATTTCTGGTTGCATTTGTATCTATAGCCAACAAACTTACCTTCACTGGATCTTATGTGCAGACGCAATACCACCCAATTTCTGCTCAGTCCCTGCCTTCACCCTTCTATCTCTGGGAGAACACGCCATCTGCTCACAGCCTTCCCATCAGCCCTAAACAAGGGTGGGTCTTTGCATGTCCACTCGTCCTTGACTTTCTCTGTCAGGTTTTGCTTTCTTAGACTCTTTCTATCTGAAGAAGATTCCCAACAGTTACATTCTGACTTCAGTTTAACTTCTCTCTGTCACCATTCTCGACTGGTTCTGCAAAGCACTCCTCAAGTTAGGTTTAAACCATCATTCTTTCTGGATCCTCCAACCCTTTCAAAGAAAATCAATAACTTTTTCTAACTTCTCCCTTCCTCTTCCCTCCACCCATTATGTATCTCAGGATTGTTTGTCCATTGATTCTAGCTTATTGCAAACTTTAGAAACTCTGGAAAATCAAGTTTGATACCTTTCCACTTAGATGAAAATAGGCACTTGAATATAAATATGCTCTACAGTCTGAAGGAGAAGTTACTATCAATAAAAACCCAATAAAAAGATGCATTTCCCTTGGAGCTATCTGGAGATAACCGTATACTAATGTTCACTCAGCCTCACTGCCTCCAACCTGTCAGGGTTAAAGTAGGGCTACCGCAGTTCCCAGGGAATCTTTCCAGAGAGTAGAGGCTTCAGACTGCCACTCAAGGGCCACTTCTGGGGGTTGGAAAAAGTAAGGGGACCCCCAAACAGGCAACACCGTTCTCACCCCCACATGACTGCCTAGAATGGTCATTTGTTCATTTAGTCACTGTCCTAGTCCAATGGGGCTGGTATAACAAAAATATCTCAAAGGGTATGGCTTATATCTATATACAACAAGTACTTGTTTCCATAGTACTGGAGGCTGGGAAGTCCCAGATCAAGGCACAGACAGATTCAGTGTCTGGTGAGGGCCCCCTTCCTGGTTCATAGATGGATGTCTCTTTGCTGGGAATATCACTTGAAGGATGGAAAAGAGGCCTCCTTTATAGAGGCCCTAATACCATTTGTGAAATTTCTGCTCTTGTGACATAATCATCTCCCAAAGGTCCCACCTCCTAAGACCATCATCTTGGGGGTTAGAATATCAACAGGTGAATTTGAGGATGGTTATAAATATCCAGTCCATTGCGTTCACCTGGCAAATACTCATAGAAACCCCGTGCTCAGGCATGCCTTGAAAAGTAGGGCTATAACTGTGAACGGATTCATCCCCTAACATTACAAAATTTTTAGTCTACTGCAAATCAGACAAGCAAGCAAAAAATGAGAACATACAAACCTGAGTCAAGTATTATCATGGAAGAAATACAGGGTGTTATGATGGGCCTAAGTAGACTGAGGGTGTGGTGGGCAGGGAGAACAAGCTAAGAGGAAGTGATAGCTTGGTTGAGGTTTGCATAACAAATGGAACTTCGCCAGACAAAAAGGAGAAGCTGACCAAGAGGTTTCCAGCTGTGAGCTCTCTTGAGTGGGTGAAGTCACCCAGAAGTAGGCAAGGAAGAGGACCTTTGCTCCAAATGGCTGGATGTTACATGCACTTTGAGAGGATCCAGAGATGATAAGGGAGAGATGCACATGTTGAATTCTTGTTAAATAGCTTTGGTTTCACCTTGGAGGCAGTAGGAAGCTGTCTTGGAGTTTTATGCAGAAAGATAGATTTCCTGGTTAGATTTGCATATTAGGGGATCCTATACCTGCCAGGTAGAGATCAGAGAAATACACTAGTAGAAGAAAGGAGCTCAGTTAAGCCAGTCAGGAGGTAATAGTATCTTAAGCTAGGAAAAAGGCAGTAGAATTTGAGAAGTTTATAGATTAGAAATTATTCAGACAAGACTTGGAACTAATTGCCTTCTACATATAGAAAAAAGATTGTGCTGATAAGTAAATAATAATTTTATTTGTGAATATACTCACAAAATCATATCCAAGACAAGAAATCTAGGTCATTTTCAAATTCTTACTGGGGCTCCTGATCAAACCCCTGGTTCTTCAGCCTAACTTGAAGTTCATTGACATCTTGGTCTCAGCTTACTGCATCTCTTTGGCCCATATGATTCTCAGCAAACTGGGCACATTTGAACTAGTGAGGGTTTGTTTTTAATGGCTTTTATTGTCAATCCACAATAAATGCCTTTCTCAGGTTTTCTTGTATCTTTCTTAATCTGCTTCCACCTCCCTGACAGTGTGTCCTGACAGCAAAGGGCAAAGGCAGCCTTGTGGGGGGTAGCTGAGCAGCACACTCAGGGAGTCCAGGGAGGTGTGACAAGTGGGAACACTGTATTTACAGTCGCTCCTTTGGGTGGCTGAAACAGCACTTCCTGTGCCTGGAAAATGGCATGTCTGAAGGAATTAACAATCTGTTTAGAACGTATAATCACATGTTAGTCTTTTTTCCTTTCTTTTTGTCTCACCACCATAATATAGACTGGAGAGCACCACAAGGGGCTTGGGAAGGGCAGAGGAGGGGGGCTAGAGAATAGAGTAGTAGCCAGTTTATTTCTAACCATTTGCAGCTGTCAGTTTGTTTGGGGATTTTTTTTTTTTTTTTTTTTTTTTAGGCAGAGGAACAAAGTCTTGCTACATAGGATTGTTTTCTTTGGCTTGATGAACAGACGCTTTCTTGAGGAACACATTGAGATAACACAAAACATCTGCTAAAATGCTAAAAGGATTCGGTCCTTCACGGCTGAATTTCATCAGCATCAGCAATAGCTTCCTTTATATGTGAGTGTGTGTGTGTGTGTGTGTGTGTGTGTGTGTGTGTGTGTGTGTGTGTGTGTGTTGCAAGAGGTAAGGGGCTCTGGATGGGTATAAAGGAGCGAAAAAGTAAGAAGAGGAGGATGTGGATTTTTAAGAAACATCTGTGTTCGTTTTTTCCCCTTGTGATCCAATTGCGTTTTGTTTTGCAAGTATTTTGGAAATGGTATGTTCTCAGCCACACTGCCAGAGGTCTGTTTTCTTTTCCCACGTGTGTGGGATGTTGTTTTTATTCATGAGCTATTGAGAATGAGTGATTTTTACGACTTGTAGAGGGATTTTCACATATGCACCCTTATTACTGGACTCTAAAGACAGAAAGGACAGGGCAAACACTCCCATATATGAGTAACAGTTTAAAGGAGAAGTATGGGCCGTTCCCATTGTTACTCATGACATCAGGGGTTCCCAAAAGATCAGCCAGGGCACTAGGTTTCATCATGTGTTGCATGGAAGCTCCTAGACCAGCTCACATAACAGTCCCATATATTACATTTCTTCCACATCTACTTTCTGGGAAGGAACTTGTCCTTTGGGGAAAAGGCAGATTCACCTGTCCTGGCTTTGATGAGGAAGGTCCATCTTTGTAGCAACAGTAGCATCAGCAGCAGTTCTTCGGACGTCTTCTGTGTGCCTGCACGCCCTGTGCTGCTGTCTCCTGAGCAGCTAGATATCAGTGTCACTGTTCCTCGGATAAGTTAGCAAACTCGCCCAAGGGCAAGCAAGGTGGACCTTCCACAGCTGGATTGTGAACCCATAAGTGAAGGATGCCAGAGCCAGATGCTCATCCAGCATCTCTGGCATGGATGTTTGGAGAAGTAAGAACCAAACTACCCTTTCTACCATGGTTAAAAAGTTCTGTTTTCCCAATTCTGCCAATTGGATTGGAGCAAGATAAAAGGAAGCATTAGGACTCTGCAAAGCTTCATGACAGAGTGGAAAGTGCAGAGGCTCTGGAACCTGGCACTCTTGAATTCAGATCCCTTTGCATCACAAATGAGCTCTGTGAGTCTTCAGTCCCTTCCTTCACATTACTGAGTTTTGATTTCCAGGGAAGCACATGGCAGAGGGCTGGATTCTCATTGCAAGAGTCAGCAAGTATTTATTTCACACTCATCTCAGTCCAGGCTCTGTACTTGGGCACTGAGGAGACATTGGTGACATCTCCCCCAAGATACAGTTCAGAGGGGGCTGCAGACCTAAGGCAGGAATGTCCACAGATACGGTGCAGCTGCCACCTGTGATCTGCGCTCAGGAAGGTTTTGAGAGCAGGGTAGCAGATGCCAGAATACCTGGGTCCAGGGACAAGGGCAGACTTTGAGCTGAGCTCTGAAGAAAGAAAGACACTGGCCAGGGAAATGAAATGGGAAAGGTGGCTTGTCTGGCAGCTGCTGGGGAACGTGGGGTGTTTGAGGGCAGTTCTCTGTGGTCTGTGGAGACAAGTCCTTAAACTCCATACTTCCAAATCCTGGATCACAGGGCAGAGTCTCATCAACCAGCATCTGCCCTTCTCTTCAGAAGAGACAAAAGGGTGGAAATGGGCTTTAGCAGACTGTTGCTCAGAAACTCCCCTCTGAGTCTTTTCCGACTTTAGGGACTTTGTCATCCAAAGCATTTCTGAATTATCTGCAGAACTCTTTCCCTTTTTGGCCTCTGTGACAGGATAAGAGAAATAGCACAAGCCATGGGGATGACTTATTTCCTTTCTGGGGTGCCCAGAAAGGGAGAATGCAATAGGGCATTTGACTTAGCAGTGGAAGGGAGAGGAGAAAAGGGGAAGAAAGAAAAATGGATTGGAGCTCAGAAATTACCAGAATTCTTATTTGATTTTATTTGGGAAATGCCAATTTACTAAATCAAAGATGAAAGCAAACCCACACAAGGCCCCAGAAAAATTATATCCCATGCTCAATTTAGCTCTCAGGCTGGATGCAGCTTGGGGATCAGAAAGTTGTGGTTAGACACATACATAAACTTGGCAGGGCTAGGTCAGACTCTGGTTCCTGACTGAGGACCAAGGCCTCCTAAGCAGCAGAAGGCACTTTGGGGCGCCTCCTCCAGTCCTCCAGAGAGGTCTCAGGCCAGCAGTCTTACCTCACCCTCCACCTTCAGCCCAGCTCCCAGGCCTGATGGCCTTGCATACTCCAGGCCTGCTTTAAGTCTGTTAAGCAATTTCCTGCTGGAGCCTCGTATGAGTGATTGGTTTGGTTTCTGATCTCTGCCCAGGCATGCTGTCTCATTTTGGAATCTGAGCTCAACCTGGCCCGGTTTGAGGTTCAGTAACTTCATTTCATACTGACCTATTTAGGAGAACGAGTCATACCACACAACCTAGGGTCCTCCACATCCAAGGTCATCTTCCAACACCTAGAGAGCTATTACTTTGTGGAACACTCTCTCTGAGCATATTTTCAGACAACTTCTTAGAGTGTGAAATTTCTGAGCCACAGAATGCCCTCAGGGTGAGACGGGAGAAGGGAATGCTCTGAGACTCAGAGACTACAAATCACTTAGAGACCTTCTGGCCAAATGTTTCCTCTATCATCCATTCAGATCTGTCTGGAATTATTGTCATTGGCCTGTGTCATTATGAGAGTAGTCAAAGTCTAACTCCAAACCCTTAAGACATACAATCCATTTCTGTTAAGTCTGTTGGTTAATATCGTCTGGCATTAACTTTTTAATGGAGTATAGTGACTGAAAATTAACTCTCACCACCTTAAAAACTAGATTTAAAGGAGAGTGGAGGTTTTAATGATGAAAGTAAGAGTTTCAGGTTCTTTCCCCCATCCCCTGGGCTGGGTCAAAATAATCTTCATTGTAAAGATCCCCCTTCTCCCCAAAGCAGCATGTAGCCAGAAGTACGTCAAGACTAGGACAAAAAGCTATCATTTCTGCTGTGGGCTTTTTTTCCCCTCCCCTAAATAGAACATGATGGATTCATTTCTTGGCTAAATAATACCACTGACCTTTTCTGATTTGATTTTGCAATAATGTTTTCTCTGTCTTGTTTGTGCTAGATACTTTTAAAGGTAGAAGCTGGGAGTCTTAAGGTGCTTTCTTCCAAAGTCCTTACAGCAGTACAAGACATACATATGATAAACTTAGAGAAAATAATTCAGGGTAGAATATAAATTAGTGCTTAATCAAGTATCTGTCATTCAGTTTCTGCAAGTTTAGAACTGACATATTAATACCAAGAATGCCCTCCTGAAAATAAACATAAAGGAAGAATTTAACCCCTAAGTATGTTGAAAAGAACATTTAATTTTAATATTCAGTGGAATATTAAAACTAAAAGTTCACAGTTCAATCCTTACTGTCTGCCGGGAATTAAGCAAAGTTTATTATATGCTCACAATAATGTCTTGAGCTACAGATAACATAAATATATCTCTGGGTTTCTTTGGATGAAAAAACTGAGGTTTAAAGCTGGGCATAGTGGTGCACACGTGTAATCCCAGTACTTGGGAGGCTGAGACAGAAGGATCTCAGGTTCACAACGAGCCTCAGCTACTTAGTGAAGCCCTCTGCAACTTAGTGAGACCCTGTTTCAAAATAGAAAATGAAAAAAGGGCTGGGAGTATAGCTCGGTGGTAGAATGCCTCTAGGTTCAATCCCCAGTATCACACGAAGGAAGGAAGGAAGGAAGGAAGAAAGGAAGGAAGGAAGGAAGGAAGGAAGGAAGGAAGGAAGGAAGGAAGGGAAAACCTGAGGTTTAGTGGCTAAATTTGCCTGTGGCCTCATTGTTATTAGGTGATAGTGCCAGAAGTAAAGCCTGAGCCTTCTGATTATAGATTGTGTTTTAAGCTAATAGGTATTATGGGGAAAACGGAGAGTTGAGTAGGTATTTGCTACAGGTGTTCTCAGATCCTTTACCATGCTTGACCATATTGTAAATATTTATGAAAGCATCATTTTTGCACATATATTTGACCTCATGGTCCTCACTGCTTAGCCATGAACTTCCCCAGATTGATGATTTTTAAAATAACATATTGGGCAATCTGGAAGTGGAGGGGGCCATAGCATCTTATGTGCTCAAGAGAGGCAGAAGAGGTAAAGGAGGGCTTGGCTCTGGTCCTACTGCTAGTGAACAGTGCCCTGTGGACCACACAGACTGCCCTGTGCGGACACATCCACCCACAGTCCCCTAGTGCACAGGCTGCCATTGTCTCCAGCCAGGCATCCATTTGATGGTGTTCATTCTTCTTACTACTAGATTGTATTAAAAAACAAAAAACAGACAAACATTTTGAGCTCCTTTTGCTAGTGAGCTAAGTGGAGGCCATAAAATGGTGTCTCACCCATCTGCTCCCTGCCATAGGGCAGCCTTTAGGAACAAGATGGGACAGACCCAGAGCTCTGGAGCCAAATCTCTACTCTTATCTCTTAGTTGCATGGTCTGGAGCAAATACTTCAACTGAGCTAAGCCTCAGGCACCTTGCTTTAAAAACTGAAGTACTCATACTCCTGCCCTGAGTATTGCTGGGATTAAATGATGTCACACATTCCTAGATCAAGCCTCATCAGAGTTCCCTTTTCTTTAGCCATTTAATGAAGATTATACACTATTTTGTAGCTCCACAAAGACAAAAGCCTCAGATTATTCAGTTTTTTGTCACTGAAGGGATGGGCTTAGTGGGTTGGCTCTTGCCCTATATTGCTACCATGAGACCAGTTACACAGGGTGAGAAATTTCAGAATCTACTAAGTGATGGGGGTTCATCCAGGTTCCCTACATCTAGAGGGACTACTACTTCAGTTCCTCCTTCTGAAGATGTATTACACACACACACACACACACACACACACACACACACACACACACCTGAACATCTGGAAGGTAGAAGAGAAAGGGAGAAAAGGGCTAAAATCATACACAACCTATAGAATTGGTCCCTGAAAATCTAGTGAATTTCCCAAGTGCATGTATCTTTCCTACACTGTGTGATCTGGGTTTGTCTCTGGCTTAGCGGAAAACCCCTTGGGGACCCAGCTCCCCAGGACTCCTTCTTCTTAGCTTTCAGAGTTGGCTCCGTAGTGCATGCTAAGCAGGTCTTGACTTGAACCATTTGCAGCTTTCACTTTTGAAGAATGAATCACATGTAAGGGAAGGAATAGTGGAAGTAACACCAAACTTTGTAGCCACAACCAGGAGATTCTGAGCCTGGGGTCCTACTTCCTCGAGGAGTTCAGTTGGAAAATAATAAAAGGAAAGCTTAGTCCCAAAGTTCCCATGAAGAGCCAGGCACAGTACCGATACTGTTGTAAGGATACTGCAAAGTAAATATGTTTATCAATTTAATAAAATAGATTGCCTCTACAGGTAGTAAGTAGAAGGGCTAGGATTTTAAACCAGGTCTTGCTAACTCCAAAACCATCTTGTCTCAACCACTCTAAAGCCATCGCCTAAAGGTGAGAGACAAGAGGAAAACCACCTTCGAGGCCATAGAAAGGCTAGAGACTGGGATAAGGACTAGAGGGTGGAGACAATGAGTTCAGAGCTGAGTAGAGGTGGGAACAGGGACAGGGCAAAAGCAGCTTGGGGATAGCCTTGCAGGACCCAACAATGGCTATGCACATCCTCTGTGTGTCCTGGTCTTGGCTTCCTTGTAGTGAGCATGTGGTGCTGGCTACAGGTTAAAGGGCCAGGCCAATGGACTGACACAACTAGACCTCCCCACGCCCCTGGCTGCTGGTGAGCCTCCACCAAACTAGGGCCTGGAAAAGTGAGAGGTGAGCACACCTGAAAGAGTCCAGGCCACCCAGGAAGGAACTGGAGGTGTGTGCCGGACACTAGAGCTGCGTCACCGGGTTTCAGGGTACTGAGTGCTCACAGCTTTGAAGTTCAACCACCTGGGTCCAAATTCTTCCTGTTTACCAGCCAGATAACCTTGGGTAGCTGCTTAATTTCCCCACATCTATTTACTCATCTGTGAAATGGAAATAATAAATTTGATGGCTCTTCTGAGAGCTTGGTCAGCTAATCCACATGAAGTGCTTGGCATGGTCCCTAGAGCTTAGTAAGTGCTCAGTAAATATTAGCTTTCACTTTTAGTCCCAGGTCCATGGTCCTAAGACCTAGGCAGGAAAAAGACAATTATCCTTGGAGGCAGCAGAGTATATTAACTGACCTTCTGTTGTCCCCAGATGTGGCTTCTCACACAGGCTTTTGGAGGGCCGCTCTCCCCCCATCCCTTTTTATTTACTTATTTATGTTTCTGTACCCCTAAAGAGTAAACTTGAGCTGAGCAATTGTTTAGTGCCTCTAATGCAGGCAACAGAGTGAGTCACACTCCAAATGTGCCCATCCTTTGGATTTTAGAGTTGGGCAACTTAGTTCAAATTCCAATCCTGCCACTCTGCCACTTTTTAACAAGATAAATCATGTTTCAGAACCTCTGTGTTATCATCTGTTAACTGGGAAAAACAAAATCCACATCACAGATAGGTTGTGAACTTAACATTCAGTTATAGGACTCACCTTCTGATGCCAATGCACCTATCTTAGAGGACCCCATCACCTCTGGGACTCGGGCTTTGTGAGTTTCCAGACCTTCTCTTAATATGCAGCAGTTGGGCCAGCGGTCCTGCTTCAGCAGAGAAAGCTCTGCCATTGTCTGTCCCCACCTTCTCCCTGGTTGCACATCACTGCCACACCCAAATTCCAGCATCTGTGGCCCAGACCGTCAGTTGCCAAGCTGTGCCTGAGACTCTCCCTGGCTTCATATGACATGTTGCCACTTTGCTGTAGAAGAAAACCCAATGTCAGTGTGGGGACCCTGGAGAAGCAGATCCTGTCCCTGCCGACTGCCAGATGTGTCCTGTCTTTCTCATCCTGCCCTGGGAGTCCCAGATGACCTCCTTACAGAGTGTCTTATGACAGACAGTAGCCCCATGTTCCAATGGAGACAAGGACAGCAAGACTCCAGGCTTCCTGGGGACTGGGGACATGCCCTGAGCACAGCTCTGCAATTGTGCTGAAACACTGGTGGTCGTTCATGTGTGTCTTTTCTTGGTTAGGGAGTTTCCCTTATAATGGCAGCTAGATGTTCCTGGCCTTACCTTGCAGAGAGAAGGGTAGAGGGCCCCATTTAGTCAGTTCTTACTATGTTCTAGGCACTGTAGGAAGGTCTTACTCATGGTAACACCCTCCCAACCATCCTTTTTTACAGATGAGAAATCAGAGGTAAAATAACTTGCCCAGTCATAAGACTGGAAAAGGAGCAGAGTTAGGAATTTCAAGTCTGTTTAACTTAGGAATCCATTACAACATGCTACCACTTACAGAACAGTGTAAACAACCAGAGTTTAAACAGTGTTGGTGAGGAAGTGGGAAATGAGCTTGTCATTCTGCTGTTTGTTGCTTTGGCTAAGTGGAAGTAGTAGTCATCAGATAGGAAATTGAAGTGACTCCTCCAACCACTCCCACTTTCTGTGTTATGAAAATAGAAGCCCCAACTCTTACCCTCCCCAAAGTGGCCCAGGGGGAATGAGCATGATGTAAAATACCTGTGGAGTTTATTATATCTGCCCACCTCAGAAACAGTACACCTTGGAGCCAGATGAGGTGGTGCTCATCTGCAATCCCAGTACTCTAGAGGCTGAGACAGGAGGATCACAGTTTCAAAACTAGCCTCAGCAATGTAGCAAGACTCTCAGCAACCTAGTGAGACCCTGTTTCAAAACAAAAGATACAAAAGGGGTGGGGGTATAGTTTAGAGGTAGAATGCCTCTGAGTTCAATCTCCAGTATGGAAGGAGGGAGGGAGGGAGGGAAGGAGGGAGGGAGGGAGGGAAGGAGGAAGGAAGGAAGGAAAACACTGGAAATGTTTTGGATCAGAATTTGCAAATGGGTAGTTTGTAGGATGAACTAACTCAGAGAGAGGCTTTGTTATAACCTTTGGCATTTATTTTTTAAAACTTTAAATTCATTGCTAATGTGTAAAAATCCATTGGGTTAGCCAGGTTTGGCAGTGAACACTTGTAATCCCAGTAGTTGGGAGACTGAGACTGGAGGATCCGGTTTCGTGATCAGCCTCAGCTACTTAGTGAGGCCCTCCGCAACTTAGTGAGACCTTGTTTCAAAATAAAGAATAAAAATAGGGCTGGGAGTGTAGCTCCGAGGTAGAATGTCCCTGGGTTCAATCCCCACTACCACAAAATAAATAAATAAATAAATAAATAAATAAATAAATAAATAAATAAATGCATTGGGTCGACATAAAACCCCAGATTTCCAAATTCTCTTGAGAAAGCAGAAGCTCTAACAACCCTAGGTTTCTGTCCCCCCTGAACACTGTTGACTAGAGTAAAGCAGCTGCCACCTTGGACCAGGTGATAGGAAAGCACTTTTCTTTTTGGTACTAGGGATTGAATCCATGATCATTCTACCTCTGAGCTATATCCCTAGCCCTTTTTATTTTTTATTTTGAAACAAGGGCTTGCTCAGTTGCTGAGGCTGGCCTCCGGGGCATTCCCCTCCTGTTTCAGCCTCCCAAGTACTGGGATTACAGGCATGTACCACCATGCTCAGCTAGGAAGGCACTTTTCAATTTGCTATAGTCCCCCTCTCCCCGGTACTCCTGTGACAGGGAGCACCAGTCTCCCCTCCTTCTGTAGTATCGCCCTCCTTCTGCCGGAGTTCTTATTTTAGAAGTAGGAGGAAAACAAGCTTTCCTACCATCATTTCATGTCTTTCATTTTTTTTTTTTTTTTAATCTCACTAGGGGTTCCCTTCCCAAAGAACTTCCTTCAGATCTGCAAGAAGATCCTGTGCCGCCTTTTCCGGGTCTTTGTCCATGTCTACATCCACCACTTTGACCGGGTCATCGTGATGGGCGCAGAGGCCCATGTCAACACCTGCTACAAGCACTTCTATTACTTCGTCACAGAAATGAACCTCATAGACCGCAAGGAGCTAGAGCCCTTGGTAAGTAAGTTCTGCCTGCAATAAATGCACCTGAGTCACCCCCAAGAGCTCAGCCATTTGTCCCAGTACACTGCCAGACCCATGGAAGATGCTTGCTGATAGCCAGCTATTAGCTATAGGATCGCAGATTTGGACAGGGTTCAGCAGTCAGCTAAGAGCCAGGAGATGCCAAGATGTCCACTGCTACCAAGTAAGTGTCTGAGATTGCTCTCTGAGAAGTAGCGTAATACAGGGGGAATACAGTGGTTTGGGGTTGAGGAAGCAGCTTTCATTCTCAGTGTCGAGAT
>PVLC010021761.1:0-27541 GCA_004027655.1 Graphiurus murinus
AGCTCTTCAGTTTAGTGCAATCCCATGGGTTGATCTTCCTAAGGGTTGCTTGTGCTTTTGGGGTCCTGTTGAGAAAGTTTTTACCTGTGCCTATGTGTTCAAGTGTTGGTCCTATGCCCTCTTCAAGTAGCTGCAAGGTCTCTGGTCTGACTTGCAGGTCCTTGATCCACCTTGAGTTGACTCTTGTGCAGGGTGAGAATTCTTTATTTTGAAACCAGGTCTCACTAAGTTGCGGAGTGCCTCACTAGATAGCCGAGGCTGGCCGTGAACCCGGATCCTCTGGTCTCAGCCTCCCAAATGCTGGGATTACAAGCATGTGCCACCACGCCCGGCTTCCCCACTACTTTTTTGCTTTATTTCTTTTATCTTGTGTTTCAAGAAAGCTTTACTAACAAAGCATGACACCAAACATATCATTTCAAGTTAGCCAGTCTGTATTTGAACTGCCTTATTTAAATAATAATCTACAATTTTAAAATAAAAAAATGAATACAAAGCCTCAACAATTTTCATTTACAATAATTAACATAAATTTAAAATGCAGTAGTCATACAATAACAACAAAACAAAAACAAGAAAATGTGATTTGTACTCCCAGGAAGAAAAACATTCATTAGAAATTTATTACAAGTGGTTTATAAGTAGCAACAGTGAACAAATACTTTAATAAATATTACTTTCCTTTATAAAATCTAAATAAAGGTTGCATATTTTGTCTAGACAAAATATCACAAAATATAATTTTTTCCTACTAGTTATTGAGTAAACAAGAGATTGCTTCAAGAAAGAGTGTGTAATCAACTCTTGACAGATTCTGGTGAGAGTCTGAAGCCAAAAACAGAGGTGCACCATGTCTGTTTTTGTGGACATGATTGTGGATCTTATCAAGAATAAATTTGATGGAGACATGATCTAGATTAGAACATCTGAAGTATAAAGAGTAAGCCAAGCAACAAAAAAGTGGAGAATTTAATAAAAATAGCCTCCTAAGAAATTAAGGTAAAGTTGTCTTTCTTTTCCCTTCTATTTTGTCTCTTCTCAATGCTTATTAAAGATAGCAAAAAAAATAACAATTTTAGTCCTAATATCAACAATCTAGTAGAAAGCATAATTAATGATGTAGGCAGGAAGATGATATCGCAATAGAAAATTTTCTTGAGCAGGTAAAGAATACTAGAATTAAAATAAAATATTCAGTCATTGACCATTTGTAGGAAAACAGATATTCCATACTATAAGTAGAAGTATGCAGAAGACTATAGATAAGTGATAGAAATATTAAAGATTTCACATGTGATGCTTCTATTTTGTTAATAGAAGAGATCCAAAGAAAGCTCAGAAAAATAATTCTTGAGGAGGAATAGAGCTAAGTAAGAAATTTTATGGCAATAATACTAGCTATTTAAATTTTACGATAAGATTATTTAACTGAAGTGAAACTTCTTTTGTTTGATTTTTGTTGGTAATGTTCAGTTGTTCATGCACAAGCATATTAAAGTTGAAAAATTAAAATTATCCTAGTGAATAGGAGAAAAAGTGCATGAAAATTAGGGCATAAAGAATTAAAGAAATTTTCAAGAGAGTGTTTAAAATGATTGATGATATAATTTAAGAAGGAAAAGTGAACGTTTTGTGAATAATTCTAACTATTAGGCAAATTATATATATATATGTATATATATACACACACACACATATGTACATTTTTTTCTATGATGAAAACATGTTATAGATTATGGATAAAATGACAGTGTGGAGAAATAAAATAAGAAAACACAGACTTCCATACTATGTCTTACCTTGCAATTTAAATCCTATAAAAACAATTGTCCCTCCACTTCTCATATACTCACCCTTAAACTTCATCACTTTTTAAAAATATGAGTGACATATCTGTTGGACCAAACATAGTGAACCCTCTTGTTTCTTCTGATTCAATAAATCTTTGCTTTTCACTAATTGCTTAGAATTCCTGCTATGATATGGAGTAAATAACACTATATATTCTTTAATGTATGCAAAGTAAAGCTCCCAGATCTCACTCTTCCAAGAATAAGGTAGTCATATCTCCAGCTGTTGAAAGAGTGTTGGTAGCTGACAGCTCTCAAATAATTCTCTTGTTGAGAATTTCCTTCTTTGAAGGGACCACTTCAGCTGGCTATGGTGGCACACACATACCTGTAATCCCAGTACTTGGTGTGTGTGTGGCTAAGACAGGAGGATCATAGGTTCACAGCCAGTCTCAGCAACTTAGTGAGGCCCTCCATAACTTAATGAACAGTTTCAAAATAAATAATAAAAAATGGCTTGGGTATAGCTCAGAGGTAGAGTGCCTCTGTTCGCCAGTACCACAAACATACACACATATACACAAAACAGGCCACCTCATCAAAAGTTTTTACTCCTAGAAAAGATCAATTGTATATTGATGTAGATGCAAACAGACTAATACCAGCTATTTAAATTTTATGATAAATTTTATGATAATTTTATGATAAATTTTAATTTTACAGATAAGGCTGAGAGTCTACCCATCTCCAGACTTACCCACCAGATGAGCTGAAATGTTTGCTGAGACTATATTATAGTTCACTTTCTTGCTCTGTCAGACTTTACTTAACTCACTGCCTTGAAGTATTGTTTTAATTTTATTTTTTCTATTTATTAAATATAAATATCCAGCTGGGCATGATGGTGCACTTCTATACTCCTAATACTTGGAAAGCTGAGATAGCAAGATCACAGCTTGACAGGCAGCATCATAAACTTAGTGAGACCCTCCACAACTTAGAGAGACCGTGTGTGTGTGTGTGTGTGTGTGTGTGTGTGTGTGGCTGGTGTTATATCTACAAGGCAAAATGCCCCTTAGTTAAGTCCCCAGTGGCACAAAAAATTATATGTGTTTTCTTTACACATATAATGAGAGACTAGATTTGTGACCAGTTAAAAGACTAGTTAGAAGGAAGCAGTTGTAAATTAGAAGGGGATTTTGCAGCTGTTTTGGCCAATGTATGACTGGCAATGAGCCTTCATTGGTGTTGACAGGTGAAGCATGTAATATTGGTGTGCTTGTTAAAACTGTCAGGAGCTGTGACCTGGAATAGTTTACCAATGGAACGGAATGCCCCTGAGGGAAAAATGTATTATTTATTTGAGAAATATATGTCATGATAATTATATGACATTGGATGCTTGGAACATAAGTATTTTGGAGGGGAAAAAAAAGACAGAAAAGTTAATCATCCACTAAAAGTTAAGTTTTAAAGCCACAATGTATCTTCAATAACATAGGGACAGATCCCAATCTCCTATGCCAAAAGGCAGAAATACGTAAGGAAAAAGAAGAGAGTTAAATTGTAAGAAAATCAATATTACATAGGTTGTTGAATTTCCAACCAGGCCATCATACGTGTCAAAGATATCAAGATCCTATTCGAAGGAGTGGAAATCTGAGATTGAAGGGCTCATCTAGCTTTTTTTTTTTCCTCTGCCTTTAAATACAACATATGTTTACCTTTAAATATGCCTCCACATCTCTTTAGGGCTAACAGAGCAATAACTAGGGATGTGTCAAAATATAATTCAGCTACAAAAGCTTAGTGTCTGCTAAGATAGAATACATCAGTACTCTGAGCTACAGAACTTATTCAACAAGTAGCAGCAGAAGAAAAGAGAATATAGCAAACTGGGGAAGAGAATCTGATTTCTAGCATTATTACTTTATAAAATCCAAATATTCAGTTTTCAACAAGAATATGAAAGGAAAGAAAACATTACTCATTTAAAGAAAAAAGCCCTGTGTGGGCTTATATCTGTAATCTCAGTACTTGGGAGGCTGAGACAGGAGGATCATAGATTTGAGGCCATCTTCAACAACTTAGTGAAACCCTAAGAAAACTGAATGAAACTCTATTTTGAAATGCAAAATAAAAAAGGGCTCTAGCTCAGAGTTAGAATGCCCACTGGATTCAATTCCCAGTACAAAAAAATAAAAATAAGAAAAATAAAAAGGTAAAACCATACACAAACCAATGAAAACTATCCCCCCAAAAATACCTGATAGAAGTTCTACTAGATAAAGACTTTAAAACATCCATCTTAAGAAACCTAAGAGAACGAATAGGAGACATAAAATTAAGAAAATAGTGTGTAAATCAAAAGTCACAACAATGAAGAGATATAAATCCACAAATAAACTAAAAAGATATTTTGGAGCTGAAATTTAGTAATTAAATTTAAAGTGAGATTTAAATATAGATTTGAGAAGATAAAAAATAAGCAAATGCAAAGATAGGATAATATATTAAACCTGCAATTGAAATAAAACAACCTAAATAAAAGTGGACAGAACCAAAACCTAATTTTCCAAGTGACAATTGTGTGCACCTGTGACCCCAGCACTATAAGGGGTATGAGACAGAGTTGTCTAGGTTTGAGGACTAGCTTTGGATTCCTGCTATAGATTCAGACCTGTTTTTTGTTTGTTTGTTTGTTTGTTTATTTGTTTGTTTTGTTTTTTTGAATATGCTCTTATAGGTCTAGTATAGTCTCACATCATAATGTAAATCATGTTGACAGTGACATATGTTTACAAGCACTTGGTGGGTCCACCCTTGTGCCCACATCTCTCCTCTTCCCAATACAGAGTACTGAGATTGACATTGGTATTTTAACATGTACACATAATACATGGTAGTAATTCTATTAATGAACCTCACTCTTCTCCCTCACCTTTCCTTAGGCTATCTCCCTGGCTACACTGAGGTTTCTCCTCCATTATCTGGAGTCACTCTGGTATCCCATTACTCCCTAGCTTGCATATATTAGAGAAAAATATATGACCTTTCACTTTCTATAACTGGCTAATCTCACTTAACATAATGTTTTCCAGGTCTTTAATTTTCTTTCAAATTACATAATTTTGTTCTTCTTTACTGTTGAGTAGAATTCTGTTGTGTGTATATCCCATAATTTTGTAATCCATTCATCTCTTGATGGTCACTTAGGTTGGTTCCATAATTTGAGTACTGTAAATTGTGCTACTATGAAAATTATAAAAAAAAACTAAAGAAATAAACTGAAGAAGATGTTAGAAGACAGAAAGATCCCTCTTTCTCTTGGATAGGTAGAATAAATATTATCAAAATGACCACTCTACCAAGTGATTTGTAGAGTCAATGAAATTTCTATCAAAATATTAATGCCATTCTTCACAGACCTAGAAAAATTAGTCCCACATTTTGTATGGCGAAACAAAATACACAGAATAGCCAAAGCAATTCTCAGCAATAAGAACCATGCAGGAGGCATCACAATCATTAACTTCAAATTATACTACAGTGCTATAGTAGTAAAAATAGCACGTAAAACAGACAAATAGACCAAGAAAACAGAATAGAACATACATAGCCAAATCTACACACATATAACCAATTGATTTTAGACAAAGCTTCCAGACACATACATTGGAGAAAAGGCAGTTTTTCAACAAATAGTGATGGAAAAACTGCTTATCCAGTTGTATAAAAATGGAACTAAATTCTTAACTCTCATCCTCTATAGGAATCAACTTGAGATAGATGAAAGACCTGGAAGTTATACCAGAGACTAGAGGAAAGCATAGGTCCAACACTCTAACATATAGGCACATGTAGAAAGTTCCTCAAAAACTTAAAACAAGAATTAGTGGGATGGCATTAAACAGAAAAAGTTTCCTCTCATCCAAATAAATCATCAAGAGTCTAAAGAGAAAGCCTACAGAATGGGATATCTTTGCCACCTGTCACTCTGATAGAGGACTAATGTCTAGAATATACTTAAAAGACTTCACACTAAAAATAAAAACTAATAACCCAATCAAGAAATGGGCAATTTAATTGAATAGACAGTTTACAGAAGAGATACAAATGGCCAATAAATACATGAAAAACAAAACAAAACAAAAACCTTAAACATCATTAGCAATTGGGAGATGCAAATCAAAACTACACTGAGATTCCATATAACACTAATCAGACTAGCAAGCATCAAGAAGTCAAAAAACAATAAATGTTGGCCAGGAAGTGGGGAAATTGGAACTCTTCTACACTGTTCGTGGGATTGCAAATTACTCCAGCCACTGTGGAGATCAGTGTAGAGATTCCTCAGAAAACTGGGAATAGATCCACCATATGATTCAGCTGTATCACTCCTGGGTATATTTCCAAAGGGGCCAAAATCAGAGAACTATAGTAATATATGCATACTCACGTTTATAGTAGCACAATTCACAATAGTTAAGTTATTTCACAAAGAAATTCACCATTTATGAAACATAAATATTTCTGAAAAATAATATTTTACAAGGTATGGTCATAAAATGTATTACTCAATTTATTACTTGATTATATCCAGCCATTTGCCATCATAAATTTAATTCACTTAATTATATTATGCTGACTTTTCTTATGCATTCATTCCAGTAGTATATGTCCAATCTAAACTTTAATTAACAAACTATTATGATAACATTTTGTAAATTTCATTTATATTCAGTGATTTTTTTCATTGATAATACACAAGTAAAAATTAATGAAATTGTAGGGGCCTTTTTGTAGAGTTGCCGCAAAGTATTTATGTCTTATATTTTAGAACATAAAAGTATATAGAATGAAAATTATATTGTTTATATTAGACATGAATCAATCAATGTCTGAGCAGAAGAATATAACAAACATAAGTGTATAATAAGTGATCTATTAACATACATATTGACTAAGAAAAAGTGATTTTTGTCATAAGAATTAGATCTTACGCTTTACATGGAATAATGGAGAAATCTTCATAATGATGTTTCATCTGAGCCAGGCATGGTGGTGCATGCTTGCAATCCCAGGACTTGGGAGGTTGAGACAGGAGGATGGCAGATTTTCAGCCAGTCTCAGCTACTCAGTGGGGGCCTCTGCAACTTAGTGAGACCCTGTTTCCAAATAAAGAATAAAAAATAGGTCTAGGAGTGTAGCTTAGAGGTAGAATGCCCCTGAGTTCCATCCCAGTACTACAATAAAATAAAATAATGTTTCATCTGCTAGTATTATTAGAACAATGTCTGCACTTAATTGACAGTAATATCTAAACTTTGTTTATATTGGTCTTTTTTGCATACTAAATTGACAATAAGGACATTGAACTGGGTGAAACTAAAACTAGTCCATATAGTTGAAATTAAAATAGCATAATCTGTCAGACTCTGACCAATAGTCATTTATTTACTTATTATTTTTACCTTGGTATATTAATATTAGTCTATCTACAGTATTTTTAATTATATGATCTTAGTTCTTGTTACCCAGTAGTAGAAATAGAGCATGCTTTATTGAACTATTGGTGAATTATATCTAGATTTGCCTTTTAGATGACATTGAGCAGCAGTAAAGATTACATTAAAACAAATTAAAATTGATACATTGCTTATCTTAAATTATGCACTACTAGTTATTATAAGTGGAATGTACTAGTTAAAATAAAAGATGAGCTTTTAAATCACTCAAAATAAGCAATCCTGAAAATTGTCTCCTAATTTTCTTAATTTGATAGTAGCTATAGAACAAAGAGAAAGTATAATTGCAGTTATTTTACAAATGGCTGAAGGGAATGTCTGACCCATTTCAGAAAACAAATTAGTGAAAATAAACAAAAACACAGCAGGATGCTTATCTTCTTAGCTCTAATAATTTTTACATCTATAATGAAATCCTTGACCTCACTTTCTAGTGGCTTGTTTTCTCTTTTAACTATAGTGAGAAAGTAAAATAAGAATTCACATAGCACACTGGTAAACTACAAAATATTATAGAGGGTATTATTTTAGGACATTTGATTTTTATCAGCTCCTTTCTTGCATCATGACACATAGATTTGGAAATGACATTGGGCTATTTTTTGTTTTGTTTCCATTATAAACAAAATACTTAGAATTTGATAAGATTGCATAAAATTAATACCATTAGATTGCTAGAGAGATTTGTGAAATATCAGATATTAAAACATATGCTGTGATACAGTGATGCATTACAGAGAGGCAAAAACTGATACCAAGCCGTAGCAATGGTAGAGAGTATTTGACTTCAATAAATATCATACTTCAGTATTAAGTATTTATTTGACAAGGACTTATTCTTAATATAAACCTTATTATGTGAAGGACAAAGTCCATGCTTTTAAAGAAGCCATGCTCTAACAGAAACCCTCAAAATGTTATAATATCAATCATTGCAGACTATGAAAAGACTAATCATAGTGTGCTTTGGATGCAAACAGTAGAGGCATTTCATCATGGGTTTTGTGTATGTATGTGATGGGCTCTAGAACTCCTTCAGGACAAGGTGACTTCTAAATTGTGATATGAGTAACAAGTATAATAGTGCTAATATAGAGACTGATTATATTAGCTTAAATCTATTTAAAACCTATTTATGATTATCTCTTTTTGTTACTCAACTATTCCTAAGATGAAAAAAAAATGCATAACTGCATAGAGAATAAATTGCCAAAAATTCTGTCACTTAGCCTAATCTCCAGCATAATCACAGCTGATATTATTTATCTTTCCCTTGTCTGATTAAGGTCCACTAGTTTCAGTTATTTCCTCTATAACTAATTTCTTCTATAAATGTCCAGTAACTGTGGTATGGTCTTTTATTCCCTGTTCCATATTCTGAGAATTAGTAATATACAGTAATTAATTCTTGGCTCTCTTGTTACCTTACATCCTCTTAGGTAAAGCTTTAAGAAGGGTCAAATTTTTTCAATATCATATATACTTGAAGTTCAATGTGAAGGTTGTTCCCACCATCAAATATCTGAATTATACGTTTTTTGTGATACATATAATATCCCCTTTTATTTTAAAATTTATTTCTATCTGGAAAGAGATAAAATTTGAAAGATGATTATGAATTTTAAAGAGTTTAAACAAGTAATATTTCAACCTACACCTCTTTTGCTGGTGTGGTCTTATGTGGGAATAAATCAGTATGCATGCTGTATCACAGAACACTTTTGTTCCTTTGCTTGTGGAAAATATATTTAAATGGTGCTTTTACCCAGAAAGTGCAATGGTGCATTCTTAAAAGTGATTTTTGTCAGCATTACTTCCCTTTCTCAGTTTCTCTATTTAATCACATCAATATTGAAAAGGTCACAATCTCACAAGACATCATGTTGATCCAGTATGTTGATGAAATTATTTTGATTAAATATGCAGACACCATAGATTCATTGCAATTAAGCAAATTTAGGAAAGTATGAGAGGTTATTATGACCAATATGTAACCTATTCTGGGAATGCATAGTTATCCCATAAGATATACTATATATATATATATATATATATATATATATATATATATATGTTTATATATATGTTTATATATACATATATATATATATATACATAATCTCAGTATGCATTCTGTATCACAGAACACTTTTGTTCCTTTGCTTATGGAAAATATATTTAAATGGTGTTTTTTATATGAATATGTATATTCATATTCACAGAGCAGTAAAAATATAGAAAGATTTACCACTATTGTTTGCTTACACCCAAAATTACTCTGGACAAATTAAAAAAAAGACACAGAAGACTTTACTCAAGGCTACTGAAATAAGAGAAAATGACAGGAACACAGCTTGAGCTCAACTTTGCAGAAATAAATGTATGAGATTTGCTAAGGGATTTGCTAGAGGACATTAGAAGGAAGGGATGCATGGAGCACATTGAGCTATACCAGAATTCACAAATCTTATTTTTTTTTATTGGATGATCTGTGTCCGCTCCTCCTCCCATCAAAGTTAGATTTCTGCTATGGATTGAATATGTTTTTTGTCCCATCAAACACAAACAAAAATCTCATCCTCAAATTCTGTTAAAGGTATAAGAAGGTGAAACATTAATCCGAGTACAGTGTTAAGAGGTGAAATATTTGGGGAATTAGATTAGATTAGATCATTAGTGTGGAGCCTCCATGATGGAATCTTAGTGACTTTATGAGCAGAGGGAGAGAGACCACACAGACACATTGGTGCACATATGTCCCCACCATGATGTGAGGAAGTCCAAGGAACCCTTGGACTTCCAGACTCATAAGCCAAAAAAAAAAAAAAAACTTTTTTGTCGAGTCACCATGCCTCTGGTATTTTAATATATTAGTGTAAGCCTGACTAATATAGCTTTTGTCTTCTCACACATACTGGAAGATAGGGTTATTTTATCTTCCTTGTGGATTAAATTTCAAAGCAATGGTTTCCAAGTTCTTCCAAAAGGTATCCTTTATATATAAGTGAAAGTGCATAGTATATACACTTTCGGCATGAGATTTTTCATTCAGTATTATTCCCTGAAATCATATAGTATATATTGAGACTCATAGATACTGGAAAGAGATAAGTAGGAAGCACGTTTGTGATATATGTGACAAGGAGTTGTTGAAAATTAGTAAGTAAAATGACTTCTCAAGTGCCGGGTACACGCTTGTAATCCCAGTACTTGGGAGGCTGAAAGTGGAGGATCCAGGTTAGTGGCCAGCCTCAGCTACTTAGTGAGGCCCTCCGCAATTTAGTGAGACCCTGTTTCAAAATAAAGAACAAAAAATAGGGTTGGGAGTGTAGCTCAGAGGTAGAATGTCCCTGGGTTCAGCCCTCAGTACCGAAAAAATAACTCTCAAAAAGGGACCAAGTGAGCCGGAAGTGGTGGCACACCCTTGTAATCCCAGTGCTTGGGAGGCTGAGACTGGATGATTCAGGTTCGTTACCAGCTTCAGCTACTTAGGGAGGCCCTCTGCAACTTAATGAGACCCTGTTTCAAAATAAAGACTAAAAAATAGGGCTAGGGGTATAGCTCAGAGGTAGAATGACCCTGGGTTTAATCCCCAGTACCGAAAAAACAAAACAAACAAACAAACAACAACAACAACAAAAAACCAAGGGACCAAGTAAGGATTCATTTGACTCACTGTAAATATTAGAGAAAAAAATCATTATATAAAGGTCACGAAGAGCTGGGCCTGGTGGTCCATGGTTGTAATCCCAGTACTTGGGAGGTTAAGACAGGAGGATCCAGGTTTGGCCAGCCTCAGATATTTAATGAGGCCCTCCACAATGTAGTGAGACCCTGTTTCAAAATTAAAAAAAAAAAAAAAAAAATAGGACTGGGGGTATAGCTCAGAGATAGAACACCCCTGGGTTCAATCCCCAGTACAATAAATAAATAAATAAATAAATAAATAAATAAATAAATAAATAAATAAATAAATAAATAAATAAATAAATAAATAAATAAATAAATAAATGTCAGGAAGGCCCTTTCACTAGATACTAGTTGAACACCATCCTTTGTTACCCTAGAAATGGCAGAATGAAATTATAAAAAAAAAAATCTAAAAAATAAAAAGCAAAAACAGCCAGGTATGGTAACAAAAATCTGTAATCCTAGTAGTTATTTGGGAGGTCTAAACAAGAGAATTGCAGTTTTAAGTCCAGTAACAACAATTTACAAAGGTCCTCAGCAACTTAATGAGACCCTGTTTCAAACAAAACTAAAATAGGGCTGTAGATATAGATCAGAAGTAGAATATCCCTGAGTTTAATGCCTAGTACCCACCAAAAAATTAAACAACAAAAACACATCTTATCAAGGATACTGAGTAGTTAATCTGTCAGTAAATACAATAATATTTGAGTTTGCTACATAATATCTCTGGGTAATCAGCCATCTGCCTAAAGGCAAGTTTTCTATATTAGAACCACTGTATAGTGAAGAATTTCATTCATTCTAGTGGAAGTGATTCCAGGATGCTATTGAGTAATTTTTACTTCTCAAGTCTTTGAAATTGCTTTAATTTTCTTCCCATACTCCAGCTTGATTTTGAATTTCCCTGCCAATGTGAAATATATGCAATAATTTTATAAGTAATAATCCTATACAGACACATAAGCAGGAAATAATTATTATTGTTTCAAGCAAATAGTACTAATGTGATTTTTATTTAGTTGGAAAGATAGTATATTCCAGATTTATTTAGAAAAGTAAAGATTAATATTCAAGATTTAATTGGCTAACTAGATGGAATATTTCTGTCACTAAAGCCAAGAATACGAAGGTCAGAAACAGAGAAAGGATAAGGATATTATAGATAATGATGTACTACTTTAAAAAAAATAATGCTAACAATAAATGATACTTCATACTGAATATTATGAGTCAGACACTGCTCTTAGTTCTCAACATCTTATTTGATTCCGACAAAATATTTCTGAGATAGTAATGGGTTGTTTTCTTTATTAAACACTTAAGTAAATTGAGAGACCAAGTCTGTCTCTCTCTCTATATATATATGTATATTTTTTCTCTCTATTTTATGTATGATAGAAATAGTCAACTATTTTGAACATTTGTAGTATATTTGAAGAAAACTATAAATAGAGAGAGAGAGAGAGAAAGAGAGAGAGAGAGAGAGAGAGAGAGGGAGAGAGAGACGAGAGAGAGAAAGTAAGTTGTAGAGAAAAAACACAAAATCATTGGATTTCACAGTTTCACCACATTAAAGTTTTGGTAGCTACTTTATATTCACCAGAGAGCTGTTTTATGGTTCTGAAACTCAATAAATAGTTCTAGAGTAGAAATATATTTTGGAGGTTTGTCAAAGTATGACTGATGATTGAGTGAAGGAATAGCATTATAGTTAAGAATTTGAGATTTAGAGTAGGACTTCCTGAGTTCTAATAGTGATAAATATCAGTCCTTTTTGTAATAAATCTGAAGGCATGGATTAAACACAATATTCTATAGTTGGTGACTGCTGAGCAAATAAGTAACTCTTTTAAGGAGAAAGTTTTTTTCAAATATACTTCAAATGTTCAAAATAGTTGACTATTTCTATCATACATGAAATAGAGAGAAAAATATTTTTATTAAGCATGTTCTAAAGAAAAATGGAATACCAATATCCAAATTAGGATTTGAATAATGTGTGCTTCAGGGTTTTTTAACTTTTACTTTTGAAATAATTGTAGTTTCACACTCAGTTGTGAGAAATAATACAGAATAATTTTGTGTCTTTACTAAGACTCACCAATAACTTCTTATACAACTTCAGTGTAGGATGACAACCAAATACTGACAATAGCATTGTCAAATACAGAACATTTTTCATCAGAACAGTTACCTCTCATCTTGCCCTCTAAACCACACCATCTTCTCTCCCAGTATCACCTTTTTCAACCCAGGCAAGCATAAATCAGTTATTTGTAAATATAATTTTGGCAGTTCCTTTTTTTCCACTTACAATAATTTTCTTTAGATATATTTTGAATATGGTTTATACTGGTATTTTGATTATTTAGACCACTGGGTTATATTTCATTTTATGAATGGATCATGGTTAATTAACCATTCACTTATTAAAGATCAGCTGAGTTATTTACAGTTTGGGGATATTTTTAAAAAAAGCTTCTGTCACAATTTGTGTGTATATTTTTGTGTGATCCTGAATCTTCATTTCTCTGGGATAATAGTCCAAATGTGCAAATTCTTGGTTGCATTATAATTATGGGTTTTAGAGTTTTGTTTTTGTTGTTCATTTTTAAGAAACTGTCAAACTCCTTTCCACAGTGGCTGAACCATATTACATTCCCACCAGCAATGTACAAATTATCTAATTTTTTGCATCTTTGCTAGCATGTGGAGGTACGACAACTTCTTATTTTAACAATTATGGTAAGTTTTTAAATTTGGATATTTCTAATAACTACTGATGTTCAACATCTTTTTGCATGCTTTTTTCAAGATGTCCTAGGCATCTTTGGTGAAATATTCCTTCACATCTTTTGATCACTCCCAGTTGTCCTAATGTTAAATATTTTATTATTGTCTGAAAGTCAGGTGCTGCTATTTTTCTCATTTATTTTTAGTCTGTGTTCTGACTAAGTAAATTTTAAGTTCTATTTTCTAGTTTACTGAGTCCTTCCTCTATTTTTTCCATTATGCTATTGATAACATACATGTAGCATTATATTTCAGTTATTGTACTATTCAGTACTACAATTCCCATTTTGCCTCTTTATAGTTTTCTATTTTTTGCTGTGATGCTCTGTTTATTTTTGAGGCTTTATCTTTATTTTACTTATTATCAGGAAGAGATAGAAGTAGAAGTCCAGGATCCCTCCTTGGCTTCCATTATCACCGCAGTGACAAGATCTCCTACTGTCATGTGGTAGAGAAAGTTTCCAGTCACCGCATGGTTTCCATTGATCCTGTAGTGACAATGGGTTCGCCACTGCTGGAATATTGAAAAATCCTGATTTTCTACATGGTCTTCTACTACAGCTCCTTAATAACTGGATCTTGAGCAAGGCTTGGTCCAATGGATTCCTGCAAGGCAGTTGATTCCAAGAAGGAATGTGTGGCATATCCCACTTTGCATTATGTTATATTCTGGAAATTTTGGGTGCTTTGGGTTTTGCTTTTACATTAATTATAGGGAGAATTTCTTAGAAAAAGGTGGTGGCTGGACAAACAGTGATTTATTTGTATTGGCTGAAAAAAATAGTGCCTTAAGACAAACAACATAAGAAATTCTATAATCACTTACAAACATTATCAAAACACAGGCAGTCCTTGCTTACTCCTACATTTCTTTCCCAGAGCTTCACAGATTAAACTAACAAAGACAAATGGGTTAAAAAAAAAAAACCCTCTGTCTTCCCAAGAATAGATAAGGCACTATGGTTCTCCCTTTAACACCTGCTTAACCTTCAAAAAATAACTTTACTGTCTCAAACTGTCTGACTGTCTGCTTGTAGCCTCAAGGTTAGCTTCACTGTAAAATAAAAAATATTATAAAAACAGCTATTGGAGAACAATAAAGTAGATGCGCCTCCTGAGTTCCTCTGGTGTGCATATTCTCATGACCTCGTCTCAATCCACACCTGTCGCAGGGACCTCTGACACCTGCCTAGGGGCCAGACCCCCAACAATCCTCTCTTTCATGATTCCAAAGAGCACTGGGAGGGGCACACTTACTTTCTGTGACATTCCAGTCACCCCCTGTGGTTCTCACTAATTTTCAGAAGAAACACTACATTTCTAGCCAGTAGGGATGAACATCCTGGTGCCCTTCTCTGATAGAATCTCAATGGAGTGTCAAGTCACCACTTACAGCATTGGAAGGGCACATCTAGTATCAGCATTTAGTACTCGATAGTATGATTGGGGCTTAGGGTCTAGTTCTCATGTAGCAGTTTTTTCTTTTCTTTTCTTTTCATGCTCTTTTGTCAAGGAACCAAATTATTGTTGGGGCTGTTATTATATATGTCCTTTCACATCTGCAAATATTAGAAAACTAATTAAAAAAAAAAACAAGTAACTTACCACCAGATGATTTCTCAGGTCTTAATCTTTCTAGCTGAGCTACATTTTTCTTTCAAATTTTGAGTCTTCTTTTATTTTACATATAACTTCTAGAATTGTAGTTATACTTCATGGGAGGAATAGGGAAATATACATCTATCCCATCTTCCCAGAAGCAGAAATCAACAATGGCTATGTTAATATATGATAAAGACGTTACTTATACTTTCATTAGGTGACAAATAAACTAAAGGAGAAATACAGTAAGCAATATGAGAGATGAGATACCTAAAATAGGAAATCCTAAAATAGAATTGAGACAATTCTCCCTGGGTGTCTGGTTTAAAGAAAAAAAAAAAAAAAAAAAAAAAAATATATATATATATATATATATATATATATTTAAAAATGATTCTTGTGTTTTCTAAATTTTCACTTCCTTTGGTTATAAAATTTCACTGGTAATTTTAGCACAGAAAAAATAAATTATAACTTCTTATCTAAGCTTTCAGAAATAGTTTTTTATGTTAACGCATTTCAGCTTCCTTTGTATTTATCTTATTGTTTGGTTATGAAGTTATTATTTACTTTGTTTTCTTTTCTAAGAATACTTAAAATTGATAAGAGCATATTTTTAGATTAATAGCAGAATTTACTTGCTCAAGCAATGAAACCATAATTAAAATAAGTAGTACAAGCAGATTCACTACTTGGTTGAGCCTATCATAATCCATTATCATCCTGCAGTCTAAGAGAAGATTTGAATAAGTAAATAGTGGAAATCACTCTTACAGTTTTTACTTTTTATTAATGCTGGTGATTGAACTTATCTCTCTGAGCTACATCTCAGTCCTTTTTATTTTTTAATTTTGAAAGAGTTTCACCAAGTTCCTGAGGGTCTTGCTACATTGTTCAGGTTGACCCTGAACCTGTGATCCTCCTGTCTCAGCCTCCTAAGTATGGGAATTATAAGCATGTGTCAACATGCCTGGCATTTTTTTTTATATTGTTAACAGTGCCATTAATCTTAGCAATCCCTCAGGGAATGTGTTATTACTTGTTGTTTACTACTTTCATAGGTAGAAGATGTTATAATGGAATTCATTATAACCTAATTAACTCAATACAGTATAGTTTAGTCATCATTAGAATATACTGCTTTAATAGACATATAAACCTAGAAATTATATTAAATGGTAAGGAACAACAATATATCAGTTATGAAAACATTTCTTTCTCACAGTACATAATATTTTATAAATAAATAAAAGCGAATCGTGGCAAAACGTGTAATCCCAGCTACTCAGGAGGCTAAAGCAGAAAGATCACAATTCAAGACCAACCTGGATAAATTATCAGGACAATGTCTTAAAATAAAAGTGGCTAGGGATATAGCTCAGTGACAGAGTGCTTGTCTAGCATGCACCAACTCCTGGATTCAATCTCCAGAATTACAAAACAAACAAAATATAAAATATTTTAAACATTTTATAATACAGATCACACAATTGCTTCTCAGAATAATAATTACTAAGATTCATCCAGCAACTTATAGTTTAGGTATCATCTATAAATAATCATTTTAATTCTCACCATTGAGGTGAAATTTTATTTTGGAAATGACCACTCAATGAATATCCTTGATACTCAAACATTTTATGTACTTTATATATAATCTCATTTAATTATTTCAACACTCATGTAACTAGAGATAATACATGCACGTTTTGCAGAAAACAAATTACAAAGTAAAGAAAACTTGCCAAATATTATTCATCTACAGGATCACAAAATTAATATGTAAACAAAGTTCTAATGACTCCTAATTTCATTCCTGTTTCCAGTCACAATGAGGAAATAAAGCAAGACAGTACTTCATCTAATCCAGAACTACTTGCTATAAGTCAATGGTAAGAAATGATTCTTATTCTAGCCAAACATTAATTTCTTACAAATCACTGGACTAACTTAACAACAATTATAGGAATATCCAAGTGCAGTGATGTCCTTATTTAATTCAGAATAGCTGAAAACTGTAGTCAAAAGATCAATTTTAGCCAGGCGTGCTGGAGCACGCTTGTAATCCCAGCATTTGGGAGGCTGAAACCGGAGGATCCGGGTTCGCGGCCAGCCTCAGCTATCTAGTGTGGCACTCCACAACTTAGTGAGACCCGGTTTCAAAATAAAGTAAAAAATAGGGCTGGGGGTATAGCTCGGAGGGAGAATGCCCCTGAGTTCAATCCCCAGTACCGCAAAAAAAAAAAAAAAAGATTATTTTTTTTTATTCGAATTCAGTCCATTTTCAGAAAGATTGGATCTAACATGAGACCCAGAAGAAAATAATATAATAAATGAGAAGAAATAATCCCTTGCCTAATTATCATTATATGATGGATTTCAAATTATTATTTTTTAAAAATAATTACTTTAGATGACTTAGTATCCAGTGAATGAGCAACAAATAATACATAATTTAAAATAACTAAATAGGATAGAATCACAATCATAAGATTCTCTGATAGGTTTTCAAATGCAGACAATTGCTTTGATTGATTTGCATATAATATGTAATTTGCTATGCATTATAAAGCAAAATGATCATTGTCTATAATCATTATATGGAAAAAGTGTGGCAGCACTTTGAAAATATTACAGGACTAAATTTTGCAAAAGCCCACAAAAGGAGCATTGAGTGACATAGAAATTATATCTACTCAAGGACTCAGAGTTCAAAAGCAACCCTGCTAATGCTGAAAGGAATGATGCTCTGGGGAAAAAAGAATTCTAATAAAAATGGAAATGATGACCTACTACATTCCTCTGCTTCTTCAGGCTACTGATCATCCTGCCATTGTATGCACTATCACTTTGCCATTTATCATCATAGGGTAGACTCGAGAACATTTTTACAGTAGACTAACAACTCTTAGTACTGAGAAAGTTATGATATATTTGCAAGCCTCTTCTCTCATTTGCAAAGGATAGTGGCATTTATCCATAAAGCAGATATGCAAGTACTATCCTGTGTGATAGTTTTATTCTCTGATAAAATTGTATGCAATTCATTAAAATATAAAACAGTATGTAAAATTAAATTTTATTAACTTTCTAATATGCGGATGCTCGGGAGATGATGGGGCATAAGAGGGACTCCAGATGAAAAAGGAGAAACCCTAGAGAAGCAAAGAAGTTGACTTAACTGAAGGTGATGGACAGGGTGGGGAGTGGGAAGGGGCACCCTAATTCACATGATGTACTTTCACAAATATATCAAAGTCAATCACTAAACTGAACTTGAGAAGGAAGGAGGGCAAGGGAGTGGGGTGGGAATTGGGGAAGAGGTTAAATGAGAAATGTGTGCATATATGTCTTTATTAGCTGGTACCTAACAAAGATGTATGATTACAATGCACCAATTAATAAAAATTTTTTGATGAATTAATTTGAATTATCATAATTAATAATTGATTAATGTTGGTGGCTTTGTTTCTTTGAAAATTAGCTTCTGCAGTAAATCTCATCATTCAGAAAAAAACCACAATATTATTTTCAGAAAATTGCATAATGATACTTTGGGGTGCCTAATTTTCAAATATCTAAATAAGTAAAATTGTAAATTATATCTATAACTTTTATTTCAAAATTAGGGCATTTTTTGTTCAAGTTAGTTAAAATTACTGTCTTGAAAATAATTTATGTTGCTAAGGATATGAATACCAGTGGTGTGCTGTTGCATAAGCCTTTATTTGAGTAAAAGTGATTATGCATAAGAATATTTTTTATGATAGGAATTACATTTTTTTTTTGTTTTTTGCAGTACTGGGGATTGAACCCAGGGGCATTCTACCTCAGAGCTATACTCCCAGCCCTATTTTTTATTCTTTATTTTGAAACAGGGTCTCATTAAGTTGCGGAGTGCATCACTAGGTAGCTGAGGCTGGCCATGAACCCGGATCCTCCAGTTTCAACCTCCCAAATTCTGAGATTACAAGTGTGAGCCACCGTGCCCGGCTGGAACTACATTTTTATTTTATTTTATTTATTTATTTATTTATTTTTGCGGTACTAGGGATTGAACTCAGGGGCTTTCTACCTCCGAGCTACACCCCCAGCCCAATTTTTTATTCTTTATTTTGAAACCGAGTCTCACTAAGTTGCGGAGTGCCTCACTAGGTAGCTGAGGCTGACCGCGAACCCGGATCCTCTGGTCTCAGCCTCCCGAATTCTGGGATTACAAGCGTGCGCCACCACGCCCGGCTTTGGAACTACATTTTAAAAAATGCTTTGGTTTAAAATTTCTCAACATTTTTCCCACATTTGCCTGACTCATGTCTAATCTTACATGAGTGCTTAGTGGCATAGTCTGGGGGAATTTAGAAGGATGGTGTAAGGCTCTTAAGTAGTCTCTAAATTACCATCACCCACATTAATGCAAAAGTTTTCAGACTATTTGACATATCAATTTTTAAATAATTTGGTTTAGATAATGATATAAAATGACTTTTCTGTGTCTGGAGGTGTTGAGAAATGTAGTGAAAGCTCCTTAAAAGTAAATAAATTACAGAATGGTTATCAGGCAAGGAAAAAGAAGAAAAGGTTTAATTGTGAGGTATGTGTGAAGAAGTGAAAAACAAAACATATCTGGAGATTATATCTATATATATTATATATATCTATATATATATAGATATAATCTATTAGTCAACTATATTATTGAAACAAGGATGCTAGAATAAAAATTTTCATTTGAAGTAAGAATTTTGTTGTCAAAAGTAAAAAAGTTGTCTCCAGGTTTTATTGTGAACAACATTTTTGTCTAATTAAAATGCCATGAAAAAAATTGATGAGGATAATATCAGAGATTTTTATTTCAATTGATGAAAAATTTACAGGTGTCATTTAAATTATGACTATCGGCTAAATTTGTGTTTAAATTTTTGTTGCAAAGTTTTCAATTTCTTATGAGTGTCTAAAATTTCATTTTGAATGAAAATTCTTTTACAGCGCAAATTGAAAACTTTTAGAATTTTCATTTGTAGACTGGAGAAGTCACTAGGCTGAGGAGATGAAACATCTTCTAATGGCTGTCTGTGAAGCACACGTATATGTGTGATGCTGATGAGCTAAAGCAGCCAAGGCAGGAAGCAACTTGTGACAGCAGCTTTCCTTTCCAAATGGAAAAGAAAATGCTATAGATTGTAAATAGAATGAGAGTGTCAGTATGAAACCTGGCAGGAGTATGCAAAACAAAATTGTAGAAGATATAGCCATATGCTCTAAGTAAACCTATATATGGCAAGTATATCTGATTTGGAGAATTCTAAGAACACAGTTTTAACAAAAAAATATATTAATATAATTAAATTAATTTTCAAATACTTGTTTGTGTTGAAGGGAACAGAACTCAGCAATTACTTCAAATTTTTTTCCAGATTCTTTTTCTTTTGATTTTTTTTTCTTAGACTATGATTTTCCCATGAGTGGCAATGTAGTAATTGTTAATATCCCACCATAAAGACCTCCATGCTTTCTCCATGAGCCTGCAGTTGTAATGGAGATCAAACAACACATGCATTGGTCTTGCTATTTAAGAAAAAAAATCATATTTTATAGTAATCACTATATTTTGTTTCACTTAAAAGATGCTTTATGAGAACTTAATTGTCTCTCCTCAGTTAAGCTTAAAAGAACAGATTGTCATTTTATATAGGAATTCAGAAAGCTTCATTAGGCTATTGCCAGAAATGTATTACTGCTGGATTCAATAAAGTAAGAAACTATTACATTTTCCTGTTGGAAATCATTTAGCATATGAATATTTCAAAGACTTAAGTAGAGCATCTTTAGTGCTGAAATCAGATAATATATAGTGAAATCTGTTTAATGGGTTTGGCTAAAACTGACTTCCATGTTTTTTCCTCCATTCTTTGACAACTGTACTGCTTTATAAAATATATATATTTTAAAATAGCATTTTATTCCATTTTATTTATTACATTTTTCATGTTTTATTACATGTGATAGTGAGTTGACAAAATATTTTGGCACTCATGTTTTTCAGAAGCTCTGACATATCTTCTCAAAGACATCAATGCCTCATCTTAAACCTGAAGGAATAAAAAAATTACTTAAAATAATAATTTTTGCTTCAATAGAGTGGTTTATTGGTTTTGAATACAAAATTGAGTTATTTCTTTTTTCAAAATCAACAGAAAAATTCTCTTAAGTGAGAACAAGTTAACACAAGTAAAGAAATAATGCCATTCAACTTATAAGAAAAACCGACATAAAATAAAAATGTCTAGAATTGTAAATGAGAAAAATATTACATAAGCTATACTTGTAAACTAGGGGATGATGAGAAAAGGTGGAGCAGTTTGGAGGGATGTAGGACTTTTACTTAACAGATGAACACTAAATTGAGCTTATCAAAATTCTTACAGATGGGTTGATGAACAAACATCGTGCAAAAGGAATAGAAGTATATCATATGTTTATTTGTACAACTAAACTACCAAAAATAAAGAAGTGTAACATAATTTACATACTATAAAAATAATCTAAAATATTTTCATAGGAACTATTTTAACTAAATTTTATGAATAACATTTACAATTTTTAATTAAGAGAAGATATAGAAAGAATTTTTAAAAAGTAATTATCTCATCTTTAATTTTATAATAAACTTAAGAGCTTCATGCTTTTCATAATCTTATCTTTACAATTTTATAGGGATATTAGAGAAAATGTTATCTTTGTAGATAAGAAAAATTTTCATAAATAATTTAATTCCTTATTAATGCTTTACTTTTAAATGTGTTTATCTTAAATAAAAATAATGGGTGGTAATAGTGACAGATGCCCATAATCCTAGTACTTGGGAGGCTCACGCATAAGGATGATAGATTCAAAGGAATACTCAGAAACTTAGAAAGTTTCTCAGCAAAATTAAAAATAGAGTTAGGAGTATAGATAGGCTGTAGAATGCTCCTGAGTACAAATCCAGTACCACATACATACATACATACATACATACATATATTGATTTTCATGATTATAAATATTAAGTTTATTAAAAAATTAAGGAAATTTATAATTGATCACATTTCAAAATATATTTCATCTCCATCTCTTAATTTATTGCCCTACCAATTTATTTATCCCTCTACTCTTTTTTACATATGTATTAAAACCATGCACCTAATGTTAGATTTGTTATTTGCAAATATCAAGATTCAAATGATATTAACACATTGCTTTTTCTTAATCCATTTTCTTCACCCATGTTCTCTCTCAAACAGAACATGCAAATATTTGATGTAATAATATGTGATAAAACAATAGAAATAAAGACATATTTATTAAATAATAAATATATCCAAAGTTTATTATTGTTAGTGATTAATTTCCTTGAATTATGTATGTTTAAAAGTATTATTCTCTAAAAACACATTAAAATCATGCACATGTTCTTGTAAAAAGTATTAAATTCTTCATCTTTGAACCTCTAGGAAATTGGTGTTCACGAAAATAAAATGACTTTTATTGCAATTTTCATATCTTTGATGGATTTTTTACATGCCCATAGAACATTTTGAAATAAAATAAATTATTGCAATCAATAAAAATAGAGCAAAATTCTCATCATTCAGGTCAATGTATGGAAAGATATTTTGGTATTATAGACTTTGGAACTCCAAGTCCATAACATGGTTTCTACATTACCAAAATTTCTACACTAGAAAAGAAAAGGCACTAAAATATTCTTGTCCCTTAGTAGATAACATTCTCTCACATTTTCAATGTCTTGTCTTTTCTTCAGTTCTTAAGTTAATCCTTAGTTTACTGATAATCTGTAGAATAAAAATGTGGTTATACCTCCCACAATATTTGGAATTACAAATGTTAAAGTGCTAATATTCTACTCAGAAATTAACACACTATTTATTGAACTCTCACAAGACAAGATTAATTTCAATACTGCTGCTTTGAACATCATCGGTATGTGAAAGATTAATCATGTTATAGCTAGATGTATTGTTGGAATATTTGATGCATATTAATATTCTAACAATTATGGCTATTTATCTTTATATTCAAAACTTGTCACAACCTCAGCATTTTCAAAGTGCAGATTCACAGGTCTGCAAATTGTCCCGTTATGCACAATGAGGCCATTAAAAAAAATGACAAGAAATTTAAACTTATAGTACCTTTTATGTAACATCTTTAAATGTTTTCTAAAAGCTAAACATCACTAAAAATCTGTCTTTCTATACTTCATAAGAGGACAATTTTAAGAAAGGTCTCATTAGTGAACTAATGAGACTACAAAATATCACTATTTAATTTGTTCATAAATAAGATATTAATATGTTGAAATTTTAATAACAAGTTACATTGAAAGTTTCAACTATAGAAGCAGCAGTTTCTAACCACACATACATAAGAATAATTTTATTTTTATTTTTCCAACCTTTTGTTATTTTAATTCCTCGGATTTTAATTATATTCTAATATCTCTATACTTGTTTCTATTCAGATATTTGAATTTGAAATCTACATACTTAATATCTATTTGAAATCTCCAATTGAATGTCTCATATTTCTCAGAAAAAATGCCCAAAGTGAGAACTTACTGAAACAGGGGCATCTTTTCTTCTGTGGTTCTTGTCCAGTGGATTTCAATGAATGAAGTTGAAGGACTAGTGTAGAATATAGTAATATGAAAGTTTATTTAAAGTCGGTGAAGATAGAAGACAAAAACAGCTCCCCCTCAAACACGGGAGGCGGAGGGATCGCATGAAACAGAGTAACCACCGAAGCTCTTGCAAGGTGGGCTGTTTAAACCTCACTGAGGTTCCCCACCTGTTCATTTATAATTTGTCAGGATTAGGATATGAGGAACCGATGTCTTTTGACTAATTTCAATCCTTATTTGAATATTTATCTTACAGAATGGTATGCCCTGATCTCCAGGCATGCACCAGTTTCTTACCGCCCTGCTCTCCTCCCGCCCACCTCACAGAAGGTGATACAGAGGGCCTTTTTAAATATCGCCTATTCCCAGATCCTCTTCTCTGTCTCATGTCCCCCCCTCTGCTGAAGTGACCCTATTGCTAATAGGGAAATGGGACAATGACTGCTTTAGCTGCTTTGAGCTGGTAAGAGGTGCTGTCATAGTATTGCAGTTAGGATATTAATAGGGTCATATTATCTAGAGGACCATGGAAGAAGAAATCTATCATATGGGGTGTTATTCTCCTAACCATCTGTAACTGGAGGGATGAAGGAACCTGGTTATTTTGGATAAAAGTCATTCATGAAGATTCAGTGGGCATCTACATAAAAAACTGACATGTTAGTTCATTATACAATAATCCAGATATCTTGTCATAGTGGTTTTTACTATAACTCTTTACCTTGGGCCATCCACCTGTTAACATTTTAAATTTGAAGTCAGGTAGTACGCAACCCATTTGTAATAGCTCATGAATCACTATATATAATATCGTAAAATTTCCTTGTGACACAAAGCCTGAAAAAGCCAAGTATGTTTTTTTTTTAATTTAGTTTAATAAACTGTTTTTTTTTGTCTTTAGGATTTTGAACAAGAATCAGATCCTTCATTATTTTGTAGGAATATGAATTTCCACTTTAGTAGTGTTTGGTAGTCCTGGATCTGTAAAAATTCAAGAGTGACAGTTTTAACTTTATAACATCTTATAAGGACTTAAATGGGGGAGGTTTGGTGCATTGCTGTAATTCATATATATATATATATATATATATATATATATATATATATGAATTTATATATAAAAATATATGAAATATATTTTTTTCCTGTGAATTTAAAAGTAGCATCAGTGCAACTTTTTTTTTTACCCCTTAAAGAGCACATTTGCCTCTGGTTATACTATTTTGCTGAGTGTCCAATACCAAGCAGGTGACAGTATGGTAGGCAAACATAAGTTTTTCTAATATTTTCCTGATAAGGTCAGTCCAGGGTCTACAAGGTTACTCTCAGGAACATAATGAGGATTTATGTCTACCATTTGTGCTATCTGCAAGAATGGGTGATGGTCTTCCTGACCATCTGGCTTCCCTAGAAGTATAGGAAAATGTCCCTCTTTGATGACACTCCTTTTTGAAGAATACATGCTGGTGGCTCTCAGTCTCTGGGGTCTTCATTATTCCCCTGTTCCAAAGGGTCAGGTAATTTATTAGATGTGCAGGGCCCCTTAGGGATGTTTTATTATCCCCTGGGTCTCATTTGACCTTGGAAAGCAAGGGTCAAAATATTGGTTGTTCTTTTTTAGCTCTTTTATTTCCTGATTATTCTCTAAGTATTAGTTGCTGAAAATCCAGATGGTCAATTTCACCATCTTGCAGGTGATAGCTATTATATCAAAACATTAATGGTGTATATCTGTTACATGTTAACAGACAATAGTCACTTCATTTTATTAGAAAAACACAAAACATAATTATCAGAAACAAAAAAGGTCATTTGTATTTTTGCATAAAGAAACTGGTCATAATAAAATTAGGAACATATAACTATAAATCTGGATTTTGTTTAGATGTCATTCGCTCAGTAAAATGTTTTCTTAAATGTTGCATACTAGAAGTCTTGTACATTTTGATAACACAAATACCCGACACATGATTGTTTAAAATATAGAAAATATAGTAGTAAACAGAATTATGTTAATAAAATGTAAAATTTTATCAAAAGATAAATAGCTTAAGAAAATATAATTGTTTTAAACATAGCATCAATGCATTTAATGTGACTTTTAAAAAAATCTCTTAAATAATTCCTTTTGTCTTTTTGGACTCTGATGTTGTGGCAAATTTTTTATCTGGTAATGCAGCCAGAGTCGCCAAATTTGACTTATCTTGTTAGTATGACTTTGGATTTTTCTTTATCACAAACTTTAGATTCTTTAATTTACTCCTGCAAAACAGATCCAGCTGCAAGATAGTGTCATTGTTTATATTTTTCTCTCGTGGCCATTCTCTCTGTCTCTTAATCTATACTACGGAACTTGGACACAGAAAAAGACTAGTCATTTTTCAAGTGAAGAAGAAAGAAGAAGAATGCAAAAGACCCATCTCTAAAGGTGTACGCACGCCGGGAGGATCCAAGATGGCGACTGAGTGAACCGTCTTTTCACAAACACCTTGATTTGGATCTAAATTTACCATAAAAAGATCTTTTCAACAGAAGAAAAAAGCGAAATCTGAACCACAAACAAATAAAGAAGATCAAGAAAGCAGAGCGGGAACAAGAAAAGACGCCATAGCGCAGCGATCCGAGCTCCGCGCTCCGCGCGGACCCCCGCCAGCCCTGCTCTGCCGGGGCAGGCAGCAGCCGGGTTCAGCGCCGAGGAGGTAGGCTGTGGAAGGGCAGGACCAGGAGCCTTGTGGGCCACCCAGACGCTGAGAACGGCGGGCCCCGGGACACAGCACCCCTGGCACCCTGCGCCGCACCCAGGCGGAGATCAGAACCGTGGGGCATTCAGCGTGGGCACCCGCGGGTCTGGGTTCTGTCCCGGCGCATTGCCTCAGCGCGGAACTGCGACCGCCCAGAGCCTGAAGTGGGACACAGTTTCTTGGCGGAGGCCTGGGCCTGAGGTGGGAGCGGAGGAGCTGAGTCCGGGAGGGGCAGGACGAGTCAGTGGGAGCCGGCGGGCCGTGAAGTGGCGGCCCACCATCCCCCCTGCTAGCCCTTCCCAACCAGCTACCCGCCATCTGGCCAGACTATCACCAGCCTGCGCCCCTCAGCAATCCGGGAAGGTCGAGCAGGCAGGTCAGCCTCCAGGGATGGAAAAGTGAGCCTGAAGCAGATCAGTCGGGAACCCAGCCTCTTGACTAGGGGAAGAGAGGGAGTGCTTGAAGCCTGGGCGTGAACTTGGAGCGCCTGGGTGGAGATCGGAGATTTGGGAGACCCAGCGTGTGGCTGCCACCATCTTAGCCGCCAGCGCCCTTCAACCATCCTCCTCTCAGCTATCCAAACCATCATTGTCCGACTGCGCCCCCAGCTGTCCAGGAGGTGGAACAGGCCGAACAGCAGAGAACCGAGCCTGCACGCCAGCCCCTCCCACCAACTTCCTGCTAGCTACACTGACCATCATTGTCCATCTG
>PVLC010021762.1:0-27529 GCA_004027655.1 Graphiurus murinus
GCGGTACTGGGGATTGAACTCAGGGGCATTCTACCTCCGAGCCACACCCCAGCCCTATTTTTTATTCTTTATTTTGAAACCGAGTCTCACTAAGTTGCGGAGTGCCTCACTAGGTAGCTGAGGCTGGCCGCGAACCCGGATCCTCCAGTCTCAGCCTCCCGAATGCTGGGATTACAAGCGTGCGCCACCACGCCCGGCTTTTATTCTTTATTTTGAAACAGGGTCTCACTAAGTTGCAGGGGGCCTCACTAGGTAGCTGAGGTTGGCCATGAACCCGGATCCTCCAGTCTCAGCCTCCCAAATGCTGGGATTACAAGCGTGCACCACCACACCCAGCTTTTTGTTTTATTTTAAATCCTTATTTTGTATACATGGTGGGGCGATAGTCCCTTCCTAGAGGTCAATAATTATTTCTAGTAGTACTATTTTTCTGGATTTTTAGGATTCTTTACCATTTTGGGTGCCTGCTTATAATACAATTTTTATTTTATTTTATTATTATCATTATAATTATTATTTTTGGTACCGGGGATTGAACTCAATGGCACTCTACCTCTGAGCTATAACCCCAACCCTTTTTATTTTAAAACAAGATCTCACTAAGTTGCTGAGCTTGACATCAAATCTAAGATCTTCCTTTCTCAACGTCCCAAGCACTGGGATTATAGGCATGCACCACCATGCCTAGTTTACAATAATTTTTGTTTTATTTTTTCAGTACTGGGGATTGCACCCGGGGCATTCTACCTCTGAACTACACCCCTAGACTTATTTTTAGTCTTTTTTTTTTTTTTTTTTTGGTTTTTTTTTTTTTTTTTTTTTTTTTTTTTTTTTTTTTTTTTTTTTTTTTTTTTTTTTTTTTTTTTTTTTTTTTTTTTTTTGCGGTACTGGGGATTGAACTCAGGTGCATTCTACCTCCAAGCTACAGCCCCAGCCCTATTTTTTATTCCTTATTTTGAAACAGAGTCTCACTAAGTTGTGGAGTGCCTCACTAAGAAGCTGAGGCTGGCCACGAATTTGGGATCCTCCGGTCTCAGCTTCCCAAGTACTGGGATTACTAGTGTGCACCATCACGACGCCCAACAACAGTACAGTTTTTTAAAGATTTCATGAGAGGCTATGAAATAACAAGAACTTCAGAAAGCTTAGAGCCAGTTAACTAGGGGAATCTATCCTAAGAAACCACAAAATGTCAGACATGGTTGTGCATGCCCATAATCCCAGTACTTGGGAAGATGAGACAGGAGAATTGCAGATTCAAGGGCATCCTCAGCAACTTATTGAGACCTTTAGCAATTTAACGAGATCTTGTTTCAAAATTTAAAAAAAAAAATAGGGCTGAGGCTTTAGCTCAGAGGTAAAGTTCTTCTGAGTTCAATCCCCATTACCAAAAAAAGAACCCATGAAATCAAGCTAAATTCTCTACATTGAGACCTGGGAGCCTAGGATGAGCAGAGGTTTTGACAGATGTTAGTTTCTGCTGCTCTCATTTGTGACTTTTTCCCATCTGTATGCCAGATGTTCCCGGGTGTACTGGAGTACCACGGATGCTCGAAAACGCTGTGTGTACACCTGCAAGATAGTGGAGTGCCGCCCTCCGGCTGTGGAGCCGGATATCAACAGCACCGTTGAGCATGATGAAAATCGGACCATCGCCCACAGTCCATCGCCACTTTCAGGTTAGTCTTTAATTGAGGTAGGACTGGAATTTAAGTTTGGGGAATATGTACCCAAGATTCAAAAGTAGAGAGGAAGGAAAAAAATAACTTTACTTGGGAAGTCTCCTTTGTTTCTTTTTTTGACATTTACCTGAAGCTGGCTTTTTATTGGTTCATGTGTTTGATATTTTAAGTGAGCTTTTTAAAATTTCTTGCCACAGAAAGTTCATCTAAAGAGAGTCAGAGCACGGCTGAAATTCTCAGTCCTCCATCACCAGACCGACCTCCTCATTCGCAAACCTCTAGCTCCTGTTACTATCATGTCATCTCAAAGGTCCCTAGGATTCGCACACCTGGTTACTCTCCTGCTCAGAGATCCCCTGGCTGCCGGCCGCTGCCTTCCGCAGGTAAAGGTCTTTGTTAATCTCCTGACCCAAGGTCAGCCCAGTGATTACTTTGGAATTCTTTCAGGCAACCTTACCTTGGTGACTTGCTAACTGAAACGGTTGATTTTCAATTACCTATAAATATAGCCAAGTTATTTAAACCAATGACTTCTATTCATTTATTCCGTCTGTAATGCACTTTCCTGCTTTTCCTCTCTTGTTCAGGAAGCCCCACCCCAACCACTCATGAAATAGTCACCGTGGGTGACCCTTTGCTCTCCTCTGGACTTCGAAGCATCGGCTCCCGGCGGCACAGCACCTCTTCCTTGTCGCCTCAGCGGTCCAAACTCCGGATAATGTCCCCCATGAGAACGGGGAATGTTTACTCCAGGAATAGTGCTTCCTTACTTTCCACCATTGGAACGCCTGCAGACCCTGAGTCCAGTGCCAAAGCGATTGACCACGCCTTAGGGCCGCTGAATTCAAGTGCTAATGTAGGCCATAACACTCCCACCTCTTCAGGTTTGCAAAGGACAGTGGCTTCTATGGCCTCTAAAACCAGTCACGTGGATGGATCTTCATCTTCAGAAATGAAGCACACAGGTGCTTCAGACCTGCTATCCAAGAGCTCCTCTTTAAAGGGAGAGAAGAGCAAAATTCTGAGTTCCAAGAGTTCAGAGGGACCTTCACATAACGTGGCTTACCCCGGAATTCCTAAGCTAGCCCCACAGGGTCACAGTGCACCGTCTGGGGAAGCAAGTGTTAGTAAAATGAGCAGTTTGGCTGAACCCTCTTCAGTGCCATTTTCTTCTAAAGAGGCCCTCTCCTTCCCACAGCTCCATTTGAGAGGGCAAAGGAATGATCGAGACCAACATGTGGACTCCACCCCATCAGCAAACCCCTCCCCAGATAAAGATGCTGAAGTCAGATCCTTGAAGCTCTCTGGAGTGAGCAACAGATCATCCATTATCCATGAGCACGTGGGCTCTAGCTCAAGAGACAGGAGACAGAAAGGGAAGAAGTCTTCTAAGGAAGCTTTCAAAGAAAAGCATTCCAGTAAACCTTTTTTGGAACCTGGTCAGGTAACAACTGGTGAGGAAGGAAACCTGAAGCCTGAGTTCACTGAGGAGGTTTTGACTCCTGAGTTCATGGGGCAACGACCATGTAATAATGTTTCCTCTGATAAGATTGGAGATAAAGTCTTCTCTATTTCGGGAATCCCCAAAGCTCCATCCACGAAAGTGGAAGGCTCTGCCAAGGAATCACAGGCACCCCGGAAACGCACAGTCAAAGTGACCCTGACGCCTCTGAAGATGGAAGATGAGAGTCAATCCAAAACCGCTCTGAGAGACGGTGGTCCTGCCTCCCCGCTACAGATAGAATCAGCGTCTCCAACAGAACCGGTGTCGGTCTCTGAGAGCACAGGGGATGGCCCGGCAGCTCAGCCAAGCCTCAATAACACTTCATCCCAGGATTCGCAAAACAGCAACTACCAGAATCTTCCAGTTCCAGACAGAAACCTAATGCTTCCCGATGGCCCCAAACCTCAGGAGGATGGCTCATTTAAGAGGCGGTATCCCCGCCGCAGTGCCCGCGCACGTTCTAACATGTTCTTTGGGCTGACTCCACTCTACGGTGTCAGGTCCTACGGGGAAGAAGACATTCCATTCTATAGTAGCTCCACTGGGAAGAAGCGGGGCAAGAGGTCGGCCGAAGGGCAAGTGGACGGGGCAGATGACTTAAGTACCTCAGACGAAGATGATTTGTACTATTACAACTTCACTAGAACCGTGATCTCTTCAGGTGGAGAGGAACGGCTGGCATCCCATAGTTTATTTCGGGAAGAGGAACAGTGTGAGCTTCCCAAAATTTCACAGTTGGATGGCGTTGATGATGGGACGGAGAGCGACACCAGTGTCACAGCCACCACAAGGAAAAGCGGCCAGATCGCAAAAAGAAGTGGCAAAGAGAACGGGACAGAAAACTTGAAGAGCGACCGGCCTGGAGAGGCCGGAGAAAAGGAGCATGGCATTAAGAGCTCTGTTGGCCACAAAAACGAGCCAAAGATTGACAACTGCCACGCTGTGAGCAGAGTGAAGCCGCAGGGACAGGATGCCTTGGAAGCCCAGCTCAGCTCATTGGAGTCCAGCCGCAGAGTCCACACGAGTACCCCCTCAGACAAGAACTTGCTGGACACCTACAACACTGAGCTTCTGAAATCCGACTCAGACAACAACAATAGTGATGACTGTGGGAACATTCTGCCCTCAGACATCATGGACTTTGTGCTGAAGAACACGCCGTCCATGCAGGCTTTGGGCGAGAGCCCTGAGTCCTCCTCCTCGGAACTCCTGAATCTCGGTGAAGGCTTGGGACTTGACAGCAACCGCGAGAAGGACATGGGTCTTTTTGAAGTGTTTTCTCAGCAGCTGCCGACGGCAGAGCCTGTGGACAGCAGCGTCTCTTCCTCCATCTCCGCAGAGGAGCAGTTCGACCTGCCCCTTGAGCTGCCATCGGATCTCTCTGTCCTGACCACTCGAAGTCCCACCGTCCCTAGCCAGAATCCCAGCAGACTGGCCGTCATCTCCGACTCAGGAGAGAAGCGAGTTGCCATCACAGAGAAGTCTGTGGCCTCCACTGAAGGTGACCCGGCACTGCTGAGTCCGGGCGTCGACCCCGCTCCTGAGGGTCACCTGGCTCCTGACCACTTCATTCAAGCACATGTGGATGCAGAGCACACCTCCAGCCCTCCATGCGGCTCAGTGGAGCCAGGGCATGGCAGCGGCCAGGACTTAGCGCAGAACAGTAGCGCCCCTGGCCTGCAGGTACCTGTTTCCCCTACCGTTCCCATCCAGAACCAGAAGTATGTGCCCAGTTCTACAGATAGTCCTGGCCCGTCTCAGATTTCCAATGCCGCTGTCCAGACCACTCCACCCCACCTGAAACCCGCCACTGAGAAGCTCATCGTTGTTAACCAGAACATGCAGCCACTGTACGTTCTCCAGACTCTTCCAAGTGGAGTGACCCAGAAAATCCAGCTGGCCTCTTCTGTTAGCTCTACACCCAGTGTGATGGAGACAGGCACTTCAGTGCTGGGGCCCATGGGGAGCAGCCTCGCCCTGACCACAGGACTGAGTCCAGGTCTGCCAGCTTCTCAGTCTCTGTTCCCTCCTGCTAGCAAAGGACTGCTCCCCATGCCTCACCACCAGCACTTACACTCCTTCCCTGCAGCTTCCCAAAGCAATTTCCCACCCAGCATCAGCAGCCCTCCTTCAGGCCTACTTATCGGGGTTCAGCCTCCTCCAGATCCCCAACTTTTGGTTTCAGAAGCCAGCCAGAGGACAGATCTCACTACCACAGTAGCCACTCCATCCTCTGGATTCAAGAAAAGACCCATATCTCGTCTCCATACCCGAAAGAATAAAAAACTGGCTCCCTCGAGTGCCCCTTCCAGCATTGCCCCTTCCGATGTGGTTTCTAATATGACACTGATTAACTTCACACCCTCCCAGCTCTCAAATCATCCCAGCCTGTTAGATTTGGGGTCACTTAATGCTTCATCTCACCGAACCGTCCCCAATATCATAAAAAGATCTAAATCTGGCATCATGTATTTTGAGCAGGCACCCCTGTTACCACCGCAGAGTGTGGGAGGGACTGCTGCCACGGCGGCGGGCACGACAGCCCTGAGCCAGGATGCAAGCCACCTCACGGCAGGGCCTGTGTCTGGTTTGGCATCTGGTTCCTCCGTCCTGAATGTGGTATCCATGCAAACTACAACGACCCCTACAAGTAGTGTGACAGTCCCAGGACATGTCACCTTAGCCAACCAGAGGTTGATTGGGACCCCAGATATTGGCTCAATAAGTAATCTTCTAATCAAGGCCAGCCAGCAGGGCCTGGGCATTCAAGACCAGCCTGTGGCTTTACCACCAAGTTCAGGAATGTTCCCACCACTGGGGACGTCACAAACTCCATCTACTGCTGCAATGACCACAGCCTCGAGTGTCTGTGTGCTCCCCTCTGCTCAGACTGCAGGCTTGACGGCCGCGTCACCTTCCCGGGAGGCAGAAGAGCAGTACCAGCTGCAGCACATGAGCCAGCTCCTCACTAGCAAAACGGGGACGCTCTCCTCCCAGTGTGACCTGGATTCTGCTCCTGGGGCCCAGGCCTCCAGCTTCACCCCGATGGTAGAAGCTACTAACAGTGTGGGGCTAGAGCAGAACAAGGCTGTGCCCTCAGCCTTGCAAGCCAGCTCAGCCTCACCAGGGGGCTCCCCAGCCTCTGGACAGCAGTCAGCCAGCCCCTCAGTGCCAGGTCCCACTAAACCCAAACCAAAAATCAAGCGGATTCAGCTGCCTCTGGACAAAGGGAACAGCAAGAAGCACAAGGTTTCCCACTTGCGGACCAGCTCTTCCGAAGCACACATTCCAGGCCAGGAAACCAGCTTGGCACCCCCAGCCTCAGGCACAGCGTGAGTGATCCCCACCCGTCCTCTACTGGGCTTGCAGGGTTTCCTGCTGTGGATCAGGGACTGTGGAAGCACTCATCTCTGGGAAGGGTCTTTCAGGAGCAAGTTGTATTACTCAAGGGTTTTCTGCCCCCCCCCCCCCAGTGGTGATTTATAGAGCAAAATTTAGCTCCATCAGTGGACAGTTTGACTCTTAGGTCATCTATAATTATTCTTTGGTCTGATTTCAAACAGTGTTCCTGTTTGCTCCTGTTTCTTTTTGACTGAGGTCTTATATACTAGAGAGTGATTATTCCTGTGTGGTGGACAAAGGCCCCTGTCGTAGAGCCTCTCGGGGTCATTTCATGAAGCTTTACCATATACATGTAAGTTTTTGCACCTGTGTGCACCTCGCCACCACCACTCAGATCAAGATATAGAGCATTCCTAGCACCCAAGGGCCCTCGTTCCCTTTCTTGATTAGCACCCCACCAGGTAAGCCCTGTTCTAACCTCTGTGACCCTTGGCTACTATTGCAGGCTCACAGATTTTATCAAAGCCTAGAGTCATTTCTTTAGCTTGACCTCCACATTTAATTTGGTACTGGTGGTTTATTGAAAAGGTACAAATTCTTTATTGTTCCAGGACTCCAGGAGCAGAGGCTAAGCAGCAAGATACCTCTGTTGCAGAACAGTCATCACAAAAGGAGTGTGAGCAGCCTGCAGGGTGAGCTTCAAAATTAGTTATCTGGCCGGGCCTGGTGGCACATGCTTGTAATCTCAGTAGTTGGGAGGCTGAGACTGGAGCATCGAAGGTTCACGGCCAGACTCAGCAACTTAGTGAGACCCTATTTCCAAATAAAATAATAAAAATAGGACTGGAGGTGTAGCTCAAAGGTAGAATGTCCCTGGATTCCATCACCAGCAACACACACACACACACACACGTTATCTAACACTAAGCCCTCAGCTGGGGCTTATACACCAATAATCCAGTATCTTCAGAGGCTGAAACAGGAAGATATCAGGTTCAAGGCCAGCCTCAACAACTTAGCAAGATCCTTTTTCAAAACAAAAAATAAAATAGAGCTGGGGAGTATAGCTCAAAGGAATTAATACAAGCTTATTTTTTTAAAAAAAAGCCAGGCATGGTGGTAATCCCAGTACTTGGAAGATCGCAAGTTCGCAGCCAGCCTCAGCACTTAGTGAGGCTCTCCACAACTTAGTGAGACCCTGTTTCAAAATAAAATATACAGCTGGGAGTGTATCTTGGAGGTAGAATGCCGCTCGGGTCAATCCCCAGTGCTGCAAAAAAAAAAACCACAAAAACAAAAACATGGCATTAAATAGTGGATAATGGTTCCCTGCTCATCCTGCCCCACCCCTTCTCAGTCTATTTCCTAGAGGTAATTATTGCTAAAAATTTGGTTTACTGCATGCAGACATTCATATTTATATACAGATATACATAACATATACATGAATATGTATATACTTTTTATATAAAATAATACATACTATTCTTGGGACTTTTTTCATTTATGATTTCATGTACATCTTTCTGTGCCAATCAATAAATGTGGAAGCAAATCGCTTTTTAGTGACTTCCTCTAGTACTATTCTGTGGATCTATAATGATTTGCTAAGCTACTTTACTTGATATATATTGATACACATTTGGATTATTTCTGGATTTATTGATTTTAAACACAATTGGTGGTGGTTCACTAGCTTATGCAATTTACTTTTACTTTTGGTTAAACCAGCCAGCTAACTTAAATAACTACAGAACTGCTTCTAACAAGTGGCCCTTCATTTTTTTCCCTAATTTTAACTGTAGAAGAATTTCAAGGGTACAACCTACAACTTCAAAAGCAGCTACTCAGGGTCACTGTTTGGGGAGGAACCTCATAAGGACAGCTTTAGTTTACGCACCATCCCATAGTGCAGTCTCGCTGGCTCAGCAGGTTCTACAAAATAGATCCTGTAGTTCCGTTTCTAGCGCTTTGTTTAACTGACCCAATTGAATGAGTGGCAACTTGCAGAAAGTTTTTATCTTTGAATTGAAGACCTGGCTGCTCCTGTTTCTCACATCTGGCTTTCTTTTCATTCAGACAAATGGCTCTTCTCCCAGAGATTCAGGCCACGCAAAATCCAGCAAGCGAGCAGGAAAGTACAGGTATGTGGGTGGGTAATCGGTTAGAATCAAAGAACTCCAAATCTAGAAGGATTAAAATCACCTGCTTTACCTCCTGATTTTCTAGATTCAAAAATAAAAAGAAATAATCTGAGATTTGAAGCACTTAAGTAAATGGCCAGAGTTGTAAACTGAAACCCAGCACCTGTCTTCTGGTGCTCTTCCCCTGCATAATCAGGTAGGGGCACAAAACAGTGCCTGGAAATACTCTTCTGCTCTACTGGTTTTAGCAACAGTGAGATTTAAATAGCTATGATAGCTGGGTGTGGTGACGCATGCCTGTAATCCCAGTATTTGGGAGACTGAGATCGGAGGATCACAGGTTCGAGGCCAACCTCAGCAATTTAGCAAGACCCTGTTTCCAAATAAAAAAATAAAATAGGGCTGGGGATGTAGCTTGAAGGTAAAACACCTGTGTTCAATCCCCAGTACCAAAAAAAATAGCTATGATAACTTAACGTCATCCTTTAGTTTTTATTGAAGGAAGCCAAGTCATTTTTACTAGGTAGCCAGGTTTTGATTAAAACACCAGATATGTCTCATGGCGCTTTCCACCTGTCCTACTGAATTTGGCCAGGAGACAACTCGTCACATCATGATTGGAGAGCTCTGGATACAAGGCCTTGCCCAGTTCCGTAGAGGGGCTTCCCAAAAGAGAACCAGGCAGAGAGAAGGCTCGGGCATGAGATTTGGGATGCATCATACCCTATGGATTTGTCCATACCTTGAGGCAGGGAGGAGAGGTGGCTGAAAATGTGGAATCTGGAGCCAAATGGGTTAAAATCCCAGCTTTACCACCTGCTAGCTCTGCAATGTGACTTATTACTTTCCCTCTTTCTGCCTCAAATTTCTGATCTTTAAGATGGACATTATAATAACCCTATCTCACTGGGTTGTTGTGAGGTTTATATGAGTTAATTTGTGTGAAGTTTCTAGAGGAGTATCTGAGACATGGTAAGTGCTTCACACAGACTAACCATTATTATTTCTTTACTTTGACCCTATTAAAGATCATTACTAAGCCAGGCGTGGTGGCGCACGCTTGTAATCCCAGCATTTGGGAGGCTGAGACCGGAGGATCCGGGTTCGCGGCCAGCCTCAGTTACCTAGTGAGGCACTCTGCAACTTAGTGAAACCCTGTTTCAAAATAAAGAATACAAAATAGGGTTAGGGGTATAGCTCGGAGATAGAATGCCCCTGAGTTCAATCCCCAGTACCGCCAAAAAAAAAAAAAAAAGATCATTACTTTTGGAAAAACTCAGTTTCATACCTGAAACTCCACAGAAGTACCATAACTTTACATATTTATATATATAAATCACCAATCAGGTGTGGTAGTGCATGCCTGTAATCCATACTTGGGAGACTGAGACAGGAGGATCACAGGTTCAAGGACATCCTAGGCAATGTAGTGAGACTCTTAGCAACCTAGCAAGACCCTGTTTAAAAAAAAATAAAGGAAAAAGAAAAAGAGCCTAGAGCCTGGGGGTATAGCTTGGAGATAGAATTTCTCTGAGTTCAATACCCAGTACCACAATAAAAAATATACATATATATATATGTATGTATATATATATATATATATGTATATGTATGTATGTATATATACACACACACACATACACACACACACACACACAGCCGTTTTAGTTTCATCCAAGCTCTTTGAACCTCAGCTCTGTTACTGTGGATGAGAATCGTAGTAGCAGCTGCGGCATGCTGTTTATTAGAGACTGCACATGCTGCAGCTCTTTGCAGAGTTGCCCAACCACTGTCCCTGTTGGCCTCCTAGAACCTAAAACAGCAGAAGAAGACGACAGCAACTTCAGCTCGCCGTTGATGCTTTGGCTCCAGCAAGAACAGAAGCGGAAGGAAAGCATTGCTGAGAAAAAGCCCAAGAAAGGCCTTGTTTTTGAAATTTCAAGTGATGATGGCTTTCAGATATGTGCAGAAAGTATTGAAGGTGAGTGGATTAATTAGGTCAGCCCACCGACAGAGGCCCTGGTTCAGATGCCTCGCACATACATGTCTTATACCATGGAGGTGGGCGGCTTTATACTGGGCTCTATGGAGGATCCTTGGAGGCTTTATACTTTTTTTCCTTGTCCTTGAGAAATTTGCCTTGTTGAGGCAAGCCCTTTTTTTTTTTTTTTGCATTGTTGGGGATTGAACCTAGGGACATTCTACCTCCCCCAGCCTTATTTTTTATTCTTTATTTTAAAACAGGGTCTCACTAAGTAGCTAAGACTGGCCGCAAACCTGCTAAATTGTTAAAGCTGGCCTTAAGCCTGAGAACCTCCTGTCTCAGCCTCCCAAGTACTGGGATTACAAGCATGTGCCACCACGCCTGGCTTAAATAGCCCTAATTTATGTGAAAAATTAGTGATACAGATTATATTGTTAAGATTATACACACCTGCCATGTGTGTTGATGCACGCCTGTACTTGGGAGGCTGAGATAGGAGGTTCTCAGGCTTAAGGCCAGCTTTAACAATTTAGCAAGACCCTATTTCAAAGTTTAAAAAAAAATAGGGCTGGGAGCCAGACATGATGGCGAAAAAAAAAAAAAAAAATTGTACACACCTTAGCAGAGCACTGGAGAGCTTAGCTCCTCTCTTTGGCTCTGTCCCCTGCTGCCTCCTTGAGCACTGTCAGCACCAGTCTCTCCCTGAATACCTACACCCACCCTACCTTCTGCCCTCTGCCCTCCCCGTGGGCTCTATCTTCCCACTCAAGACCCATCTCAGTCGGCATCGCCACACCTCCCACTCCCTCAGCAACCTAGCAAGACCCTGTTTCAGAACAAAAAAATAAAAAGGACAAAGGGCTGGGAACATAGTTCAAAGGTAGAGTGCCCTAAGGTTCCATCCCCAAAAAGAAAAAAAAAAAATCTTCGGTACTAGCACTGTTTTGCTGGGGGGCATGGAGGATAGGGTTAATTAAGCAATTATTTAGGTGTGGGGCCCAGATAGCCATCAAGTGTGTGAGTGCTTCGGGGATTGAGAGGATGTGATCTTCACTGCTCTATGGCCTCTAACAGAAAGCAGGCTGCCTGGTAGTGCACCTCCCCTCTGCTTCCCTGCTTCTGTGCACCGTCCTGATTGAAGTAAGCTACTGTCTAGAGGGATATACTTGCGAACTGGTGTTGTGACAAAGCAGATGTTCCCTAGCCTACGGTTTTCTTTGGTTTCATTACAGATGCTTGGAAGTCATTGACAGATAAAGTCCAGGAAGCTCGATCAAATGCCCGCTTGAAGCAGCTCTCGTTTGCAGGTAATGGCTGGACCTGTTATTTCACTCCTGCCTCAGAATACTCCGGAAACTCATTGATCTAAGCCACAGTTGATTCTATAACATAACCCTTTTTTTTTTAGTACTGGGATTGAACTCAGGGGCATTTTACCTCCAACCTACACCACTAGCTCTATTTTTGAAATAGGATCTCATTAAGTTGGGGAAGGCCTCACTAAGTAGCTGAGGCTGGATATGAACCTGCAGTCCTTCTGTCTCAACTCCTAAGTACTGAAATTATAAGCCTGCGCCACCACACCCAGCTGAAAATAACTTTTTTTTTTTTTCGGTACTAGGGACTGAATCCGGGGGCATTCTACCTCCAAGCTACACCCCAGTCCTATTTTTTCACTCTATATTTTTTAAACAGGATCTCACTACGTTGCAGACGGCCCTCACTAAGTAGCTAAAGCTGGCCGCAAACCTGTGATCCTCCTGTCTCAGCCTTCCAAGTACTGGAATGACAAGCATGTGCCACCATGCCCAGCTCTAAAATAACCTTTTCCTAAAAATCATTTTTCATAGCTGGGCATGGTGGTACACACTTGTAATCCCAGTATTTGGGAGGCTGAGACAGGAGGATCACAGTTTCAAGGACAACATCAGCAAGTAGTGAAACAGTGAGACCTTGCTTTAAAAGGCTGGGGGTGTAACTCAGAGGTAGAATGCCCCTGGGTTTCAAAAAAAGAAAATAATTTTTCATAACTTTGAGATATAATTCATAAACCATACAATTTGCCCACTTTTTTTTTTTTTTTTTTTGGTACTGGGGATTGAACTCAGGGGTATTCTACCTCCGAGCTACACCCCCAGCCCTATTTTTTATTCTTTATTTTTGAAACCGAGTCTCACTAAGTTGCGGGGTGCCTCACTAGATAGCTGAGGCTGACCGCGAACCCGGATCCTCCGGTCTCAGCCTCCCAACAATTTGCCCACTTTAAACACACAATTCAGTGGTTTTGGTTTTCAGTACTTTTTTTTTTCCAGTACTGGGGATTGAACTCAGAGGCGTTCTACCTCCAGGCTATACCCCAGCCCTATTTTTTATTTTTATTTTGAAACAGGGTCTCACTAAGTTGCAGAGGGCCTCACTAAGTAGCTGAGGCTGGCTCCGATCCTGTGATCCTCCTGTTTCAGCCTCCCAAGTACTGCGATTACAAGTGTGCACCGCTGGTATAGTCACAGAGTTGTGTAAATATCATCAGTACCTAAGAACTCCAGAACACTCTCATCATCCCTAAAGTAAACCCTGTAGTCAGTAGCACTCATTGCCTACCCCTGTGCCTCGACTACACAGACCTTTCATTTGATGGCTGGCTTCTTTCACGGAACTTAATGCTTTCAAGGTTCTTACCATATATGAGGCCCTGGATTTGATTCCACCACAAAAGAAGATTCCTTTCTGTTATAACATTGCATTAGTATTCCATTCCTTTTTATTGCCAATAATCTTCCATTGTATGAATATACCACATGTTGCTTATCCATTCATCAGTTATTGAGTATTTGAATTTTTCCCACTTTCTGAGACAGTAATTGCCATAAATATTCATGTACAATTTTTTTATACACATGTTTTTATTTCTCTTGGGTCTATACCTAGGAGAAGAATTGCTAGGTCACTCTCTAACTTGTAAGAGAAACTGTCAGTCCACTCCCCCCCCAAATCTGTCTGTACCATTTTACATTCCCAACAGGGTACAAGGATCTGGTCTCTCCAAATCCTTTCCGCCAGCACTTAGTAGTGCATGCCTTTTTTATTATAGACATCCTAATGAGTATGAAATGGTATCTTTTTTTTTTTTTTTTCTTTTGCTGTCCTGGGTATTGAACCCAGGGCCTCATGCATATTAGACAAGTGCTTTACCACTGAATTACATCCCCACTGAATTACAGTTCTTTGTTGGTTTTGCTATACCTTCTTTTTAAAGTTGAAATCAGCCAGGAATGGTGGTACCCACCTATAAGTACTTGGTTGGGATGCTGAGACGGGAGGATCTCAGGTTCAAGACCAGCCTCAGCAACTTAGCAAGACCCTGTTTCAAAATTTAAAAAGGGCTACAGATATAGCTCAGAGGTAGAATGCCCCCCTGGGTTCAATTCCCCAGTATCGAAATTAGTTCAAATATATTTGGTTTTTTAAAGCTGGATGTGGTGGCGCACACTTGTAATCCCAGTACTTGGGAGGCTGAGATAGGATCACAGGTGTTCAAGATCAGCTTCAGGAACTTAGCCAGACTCTGTTTCAAAATAAAAAGAGCTAGCCAGTGTGGTGGCACATGCTTGTAATCCCAGTATTTGGGAGGCTGAGACTGGAGGCTGAGACCGGAGGATCTGGGTTCGCGGCCAGCCTCAGCTACCTAGTGAGGCACTCCGCAACTTAGTGAGACCCTGTTTCAAAATAAAGATAAAAAATAGGGCTGGGAGTATAGCTCAGAGGTAGAAGTCCCCTGAGTTCAATCCCCAGTACCTAAAAAAATAAATAAATAATAAATAAAAAGAGCTGTAGGTGTATTTATATATGTTTATACGTACATATAAAAACATATATATACATATATATATATAAGCTAAGTTGCTGAGGCTTGCCTTGAATCTGCAATCCTTCTGTCTCAACCTCCTAACTACTGGGATTACAGGCATGTGACACCATGCCCAGTTTCACTGTCTTTTTCTGCCTAAGAATCTATAGCAAGCCGTGCGTGGTGGCGTACACTTGTAATCCCAGCATTCGGGAGGCTGAGACCGGAGGATCCAAGTTTGTGGCCAGCCTCAGCTACATAGTGAGGCCCTCCGCAACTTAGTGAGACTCAGTTTCAAAATAAAGAACAAAAAATAGGGGAGCCAGGCGTGGTGGTGCACGCTTGTAATCCCAGCATTTGGGAGGCTGAGACCGGAGGATCCGGGTTCGAGGCCAGCCTCAGCTACCAGTGAGGCACTCCGCAACTTAGCGAGACCCTGTTTCAAAATAAAGAATAAAAACTAGGGCTGGGGGTACAGCTCAGAGGTAGAATGCCCCTGGGTTCAATCCCCAGTACCGAAAAAAAAAAAAAAAATCCCAGTACTTATGAAGCTAAGACAAGATCTCAGGTTTGAGGCCCATCCTGGGCAACATAGCAAGACCCTGTTTTTCAAAAATGGCTGGGGGTATAGCTCAGAGATAGAATACCTGTGGGTTCAATCCTCAGTACCAAAAAATTTTTTTAAAAAAATGAATTTAGTAACATGGTGGCCACACTTATAATTCCAGTACTTGGGAGGCTGAGACTGGAAGATCCAGGTTCTCAGCCAACCTCAGCTACTTAGTGAGGCCATCTGCAACTAAGTGAGACCCTGTTTCAAAATAAAGAATAAAAATAGGACTGGGGGTGTAGCTCGGAGGTAGAAAGCCCCTGAGTTCAATCTCCACTCTTGAAAAAATATGAATTTAGTAATGAGCTGGTGATGTAGCTCAGTAGTAAAACACTTACCTAGCATGCATGAGGCCCTGGGCTCCAGCCCTGGCATCATACACACAGCAGCAGCTAGTAATTCCTGCCTCAGGTGCTTCTGATGAGCGTGAAGTGAACTGAAGCATATAGCATTCTGTGTATATACAGACATCCCTAATTTGGTGGCATGCTTTTTCACTTAACAATCCATCATGAATGTTTTCCATATTGACAGATCTGCGCCAACATTATTAACAGCTATCTAATGCTAATTTCTGCTCAATAGCGAACATCACCCACCCTTGTACAGACTAGCACAGGCGTTTCTTTTTTTTTTCTTTAATTTTTATTATTCAGCACAGATTTTTTTATACATTTCTTGAGTACAACAGGGTTATGTATACATTTACGACATATCAATCGTTGTCAGAGCACAATTAGCACCACTTCTTCATTTTCCACTTATAGCCCACATTCTTAACATAGCCTAGTCAAGCAAACTTTCTAGAGTCGTAAAAACATAAACCTTGAGGGTCATATATTTACTTTCTAAGAAGTAGGAGGGTCTTTCATCTATGCATCCTAGGAGCAATCACCAGATTTCGAGACGCCAAAATAGACATAGCAGAATAATCAGTATAATTACTCATATATGCAGATAGCAACTGCCAGGAGGGAAAGGGCCCGGCTGGACTCACAAAACTCCCTCGTTTTTATTTTAAAATGCACGAAGGACTGTGCCTGTTAGCACAGGCGTTTCCTAGGTCCCGTGCGGGTTCCTGTGGGCTGCTCACCTCCTCATCCAGGTGCTTTTGACCCCACAGGCGTCAACGGTGTAAGGATGCTGGGGATTCTCCATGACGCAGTCGTGTTCCTGATTGAGCAGCTATCTGGTGCCAAGCACTGTCGGAATTACAAATTCCGTTTCCACAAACCTGAGGAGGCCAATGACCCCCCCTTGAACCCTCACGGCTCAGCCAGGGCTGAAGTCCACTTGAGGCAAGTCCATTCTTTTCTGTAAGCCGTCTGGGGTTCTGACTTTATTATGGAATGATGCAGTTACTTTCTCAAGCACCCTGGGAGCTGCCCAGTGCTAATGCCATTATCTTACAGGCTAGTCTATTAAAGCGTTTCTCTGAATGTTACAATCTTTTGGCTCCAGGAAGTCAGCGTTCGACATGTTTAACTTCCTGGCTTCTAAACACCGACAGCCTCCTGAGTACAACCCCAACGACGAGGAAGAGGAAGAAGTGCAGCTGAAGTCAGCTCGGTAATTCTCACACGGGGAGGTCATTGCAAGTACTCTTCTTTCCTTCCTCCCCCGCAGTTCAGGGCACTGTGTACTTGCACTTGGATTACAAGTTCCTGGATGACGTTTACGAAGAGTGAATCTAGAGTGCACTGAAGTAGCAGGAACAAGCTGGTAAAGAGAGGAATATACGAGAAGAGATGTGAATGCTTGTAAGATGCATATTTTCTGTGTAGTCTATGCTATTAGCTTTGAATGTACCACCATGGCCATCATGTGCAGGAAGTACTATATATATTTAAAATGGGCCTCATTTTATGAGGCAATTGTTATGCTTGGCATTGAACAAATATACTCATACTAACCAAGAGTAGTGGCACACACCTGTAATCCCAGTACTTAAGAGGCTGAGACAGGAGGATTGCAGATTTGAGACCAACCTCAGCAGCTTAGTGAGACTCTCAGTAACTTAGCAAGACCCTGTTTCAAGAAATAAAAAAGGGCTGGGGGTGTAGCTCCGAGATAGAATGCTCCTGAGTTCCCTCCCCAGTACCCAAAACACCATTCTTTCCTGAGAGAATTCATTAATAATATGCTTTGTCTCTTAGGAGGGCAACAAGCATGGATCTGCCAATGCCCATGCGTTTCCGGCACTTAAAAAAGACTTCTAAGGAAGCAGTTGGAGTCTACAGGTATGGCTCAAATTCTAGAAAGAATTGCAGTAAACTAATGAAGCTTCCAAAAAAAAAAAAAAGTGGACCAAATGTTGAACTGACCACCCTCATTCAGTCAGAGATTTTTATACATATTATTAACCTGATACCCTGGGATCCTGCAACTCCTTGTGTTGAACAAGGAGTTTAACATGATAAACATTAGACCACTGCTACTTCTCATGGGCTGCAGAATGGAGACATTTTAAATATTTGGCCGTTTGTCAGCACAATGAATTGTATAAATCAGGTGGGATCCAAACTCTTTTTGTTTCTGTTTTTATTTTCCTCTCACTTAAGCATCTGTCCTTCCTAGGGAACAAGAAGGCCTGGAGAACTCATATGTTCACACAGTTAACCTTACTTGAAAATCCATGCCTGCTCTCTGCTCCGTCCTCTGTCCTAGGTCTCCCATCCACGGCCGAGGGCTTTTCTGCAAAAGAAACATTGATGCAGGTGAGATGGTGATTGAGTACGCCGGCAACGTCATCCGCTCCATCCAGACAGACAAGCGGGAGAAGTATTACGACAGCAAGGTAAGCCCCAGCTGCCCTCCAAAAGGACCATCAACTATCAATATGACCCCTGGAGCCCAAAAGCAATAGCATATGCCGTCAATCCAGAGACTGTTTTCAACATTTTATCTCTGAAACTTATGATGGGCCCCATAAAAGTTCAGAATCTACTCTAAGGATTACTACACACACTCTTGGGGGCTTTTTGTTTTATTTGGGGGGGAACTGGAGATTGAACACAGGGGCAGTCTACCTCTGAGCTATACCCCCAGACCTGTTTTGTTTTGTTTCAGTACTGGGGATTGAACCCAGGGGTATTCTACCTCCGAGCTCCACCCCAGACCTATTTTTTTATTATTATTTATTTTGAAACAGGGTCTCACTAAGTTGCGGAGGGCCTCACTAAGTAGCTAAGGCTGGCCTCGAACCCGGATCCTCCGGTCTCAGCCTCCCAAATGCTGGGATTATAAGCGTGCGCCACCACGCCCAACCCCAGACCTGTTTTTATTCTTTATTTTGAAACAGGATCTTACTAAGTTGTGGAGGGCCTTACTAGGTAGCTGAAGCTGGCTACAAACCTGTGATCCTCCTGTCTCAGCCTCCCAAGTACTGGAATTACAAATGTGCATCACCACACCCAGCTAAAATACTCTGAAGATTCATCTAAGTGGATCCCAGAGTCAAAAGCATATAGCTAGCATGGTGGTGCACTCCTGTAATCCTAGTACTTGGAAGGCTGAGACAGAAGAATCACAGGTTCAAAATCATCTTCAACAATTTAGCAAGGTTCCTCAGCAACTTAGCAAGACCTTGTTTCAAAACAAAAAATAAAATAGGGCTGAAGGTGTAGCTCAGAGGTAGAATGCCCCTGGTTTCAATGCCCAGTACCAAAAAAAGGCACATAGCTAAACAGTGTTAGGTTTCTCTTTCCTGTACTTAGAAGGTTTCTTTTTCCCAGTACTTAGAAGGCTGAGACAGGAGGATCATAGGTTTGAGGCCAGCCCCCAGCAACTTAGTAAGACCCTGCTTCAATATAAAAGGGTCTGGGTGTATAGTTCAGAGGTAGAATGCATGTGGGTTCAATCCCTAGTACCAACAAGAAATCTATAATCTAGTGCCTGTAATCTTTGCTCAGCAATGGCTTTACATCAGGAGAAATCTGGGAAATATTCTTTTTTTTTTTTTTTGTGGTACTGGGGATTGAACCCAGGGGCATTCTACCTCCAAGCTATACCCCCACCCCTATTTTTTATTCTTTGTTTTTGAAACAGGGTCTCAGTAAGTTGCGGAGTGCCTCACTAAGCAGCTGAGGCTGGCTGCGAACCCGGATCCTCCAGTCTCAGCCTCCCAATGCTGGGATTACAAGTGTGCACCACCACACCCGGCTCTTGGGAAATATTCTTAAATCTGAGCTATAAGAAATAATAAATTCAAGCTGGGCTCTGTTGCACACTCCTATAATCTCAGCCACTCAGGAGGCGGAGACAAAAAGACCACAAGTTCCAGGCCAGCCTGGACAACTTAATGAGACTCTGTCTCAAAATAAATAAAAAGGGCTGGGAATGTAGCTCAGTGGTAGAGCACCTCTGGGTTCAATTCCTAATACTGAAAAAAAAAAAATTGAACCTGGGGGTATTGCTTAGTGGTAGAGCATTTGCCTGGTATCCAGCACCAAAGCTGAATAATACAGTGACAAGTTCTCTCTCCTGTTTGGACAGGGCATTGGCTGCTACATGTTCCGAATTGATGACTCAGAGGTGGTGGATGCCACCATGCATGGCAACGCTGCGCGCTTCATCAATCACTCCTGTGAACCCAACTGCTACTCACGGGTCATCAACATTGACGGGCAGAAGCACATCGTCATCTTTGCCATGCGCAAGATCTACCGAGGGGAGGAACTCACCTACGATTACAAGTTCCCCATCGAAGATGCCAGCAACAAGCTGCCCTGCAACTGTGGCGCCAAGAAGTGCCGGAAGTTCCTCAACTGAAGCTGCTCGTCTCCCCGCGCTGGAGTACGAGGCCCCAGAGCTGTCCAGAGCAACACAGAGACGCAGCACAATGAGGGCCTCCATCACGGCTGGGTGCCCCGACTTCCATCCCCACGTCACCTGTGTGGTCTTAGTCCTGAAGAGAGGAGAGGTCTCCCCGGGAAGATCATGATGCGCTTTCTCCCGGGGCCCCTGCTTGTTTGCTGTTACAACATGGGGACCGGTTTCCCTGGTCAGCTTGCCTAGATGGAGCCTGTGGAGGGCTAGTCTGTTGGGAGATGGGCCTGGGCATCTCCCCTGAGAGCAGGGACCATCCTCACCTGTCCTGTCCCAAGCACTGTAAGCAAGGCATCGGGCAAGGCCCTAGACTCAGGGCTGGTCGGACACCTGGCAGCTGGCCAGCCAGGCCACCTGTGGTGTCTCTTGGACAGGCAGGGAAGGTCTGCTGGTTTTCCCTGCTGTCCGCCTACTTGATAATTCACTTCTGGTTGAGAGACAGGATTCTTAGCACCTCTGGTGTCCAAAGGCTGTCTTGGGGTTGTGCCAATTAATTACCAAACGCTGAGCCTGTGGGCTTGAAGTGGGAATGTCCCCTGTGAGCCTCAGCAGGTACCTTCCTCAGCAGGAGGAGCAGCGCCCTCCCTGTCCTCCCCTGGGCTTGAAGTGGGCGTGGCCCGTGAGCCTCCGCAGGAGGAGCAGCGCCCTCCCCGCCCTGCCCCCACTCTTCCTTCTCCCTAGTCTATCCCACCGCTTTCCCAGTCTTTCCTCGTGGTCGGGAGGTTGGCTCCCTGCCAAGGACACTCCCTGTTGGCATAGGATGTGCCTATAAAAGGTCCCCCAGCCTGCCAGCACGCCAGGTGGGGAGGTGGACAGGAGCCATTGGCCAGAACCAGACAGAATTCAGAAACATTTCCATGAAGCTCCTCTGCAGGTTTTAAAGAAACATATGTAGCATGGTTCGTTAGATGAGGATTTCAGTAGGATTTGATCATGCAGCAGCTAGAGTGTCATGCCAGGATACCCGGGTCCCTCCTGGGACGAGGCGACTTCATTTCCCCATGCTAAGACATAGGAAGACTTCACCGTTAAATGGCCAGTGCCCAGTTGAAGGCAGAACACTAATCAGATCTCAAGGCCCAGCGCCTGGGGACTGGACCACCCTGTGTCAAGGGCCTGGGTGGAGTGGGGTCAGCGACACTAGCGCCCCGAGGACTCCTTAGGATGTGGTCAAACAGCATCAAATGTTTCTTCCCTTCCTTCCTCCAGACAGTGTCCTGAACCTGCTAAATTAAGTCATTGGATTTTCCTCTGTTCTGTTTACAGTTTACTATTTAAGGTTTTATAAATGTAAATATATTTTGTATATTTTTCTATGAGAAGCACTTCATAGGGAGAAGCACTTATGACAAGGCTATTTTTTAAACTGCGGTATTATCCTAATTTAAAAGAAGATCGGTTTTTAATAATTTTTTATTTTCATAGGATGAAGTTAGAGAAAATATTCAGCTGTACACACAAAGTCTGGTTTTCCCGCCCAACTTCCCCGGAAGGTGTGCTTGTCGTTTCACACGTGGCTCCTTGTGCTCCTTGTAAATGCCCCTGTCTGCTCTTTGATATTAATGGGAGGAAGGTCACCTGCCCCGCTAGGCCACTCCCCTCCTTCCATATAGGATCTCACCCGCCAGTTCCTTCTCTTTCCCCTCACAGCCCTCCCCTGTGCCAGCTCCAGAGCAGCAAGCGGCACTCTTCAGACCCCTCATCTTTCCTGCTTCAGAGTTAGCAACCAACAGCGTGATGTTTTCTGTCACCATCTGCCTCCTAGGTCACCTCCTGTCCTTTCCTCTGCCCCCCATGTCGAATCTGTGCCCACTTTGGGGCAGCCCGTTGAAACTGAAGCACAGTCTGACCACTCACGATAAAGCAGTTTTCTCTGCCCCTGCCACAAGGTTTCAGAGTAGGGTAGCCCAGGTAGAGGGTGGGGCACCCTCCTCTTGCCCCCAGAAGCCTGTTCCTACGGAGGTCTAGCGAAGCAATACAACTCAGCCCAGCACTCTGCCCCGGGACCGTGGCTCTGCCGTGCCTTCCACCCTGGGCTCCCTTTCTTCTGTGACCTTAAGAACTTTGGTGGCTCTGCCAGAACATTGTCGCTGTTTCTACCGTCATGCAGGGAGCTCAGCACTGTGGCCAGGATGGCAGAGACTTCTTGTCATCGTGGAGAAGTGCCAGCAGGGACTGGGGAGGGCGCTCTACCCAGACCTCCCCTGCCCTCCTCCTTTTGCCCATGAACAAGATGCAGTGGCCCAAGGGGTTCCACTAGTGTCTGGTTTCCTTTATTGTTGCACTGTGTGAGTTTTGTTGTTTTTTATTTTTGTTTTTGTAAATCCTTGTATTTCTTTTTTTTTTTTTTAAAGGAAAAAAAAAAAACCTTAAGCTGCATTTGTTACTGAAATGTTAATGCACTGATGGGTCATGAATTCTCACCTTGAAAAAGACCCAAAGGCCAGTCCGAGGGTGGGGAAACTCAGCTGAATAGCCCTAGTTCCTGCCCTGCTAGGCCAGCTGTACTGTGAGCCCCTCCTCCTCCTCTTCCACCACCCCAACCCCAGGACGGGGGAGGAAGTACACCTTTCCTCCTCCTGCCAGCTGCAGTGGTTAGCCTTCCCTTTCCACCGCTGATGTCAGCCACAGAAATGGAACTAAGTCCCTCTCGCAGCTCAGCCTTGAGTCCATTGCCAAACTTCAGCAGACCTGCCAGCACCTTGGGGGATCGGTGAAGGTCCCCCCCACCCCACCCCCATGAGAGGCAAAAATGGCATTGTTACCTCCAAAATGTGTCTGAGTTTGCTCTAAAAGTGACAGAGGGAATCTGCATAGAAGTACAGATGAACAAATTGTGGGTCATTCCCAGGAATGAATCCCCCACGGGACGTCCCACGTCCCCAAGAAGTGAAGGCTGCAAACCTGGCCAGTCCTCAGTGAGCCAGCTCACTCTTGCTTCGCTGCTAGACCCTGTCGCGGCTGCATTTCCTGGTCGCCAGTGGCAACTGCCTAACCAGAACAGCTGCATGGCGCTACCTTGGCCGGAACCCGGTCCCTTGGCTCCCTCTGATGCCGCCCACCACGTCCAGCACAACCACTCCTGTTTTTATACCAATAATAAGAACTAAGGGGGAATCCCTGGCAGCTGTGAGCTTCTAACCAGACTCCTTTGCCAGGATCCAGCCTGCCACTCTGCCCCTATCAATCCCCGGCCACACAGCAAGCGCTATGCAGCAGCCTTGATGTAAAAATACACACACACACACACACACACAAAATCTCTTAATGAATGTATCTTTCTAAAGGACTGACTCTTTCAATCAATACCTGGAAATACTAGAGGTCCAAACCTTGTCAAATGTTAAGTTTGATTTGGGATTCTTTTTCATAGAAATCCAGTTGTTTTTGTTTTCAAGGAAACGCGGGTCATTGCAAAGGGCTGGATGTGATTTTATGTTTCCTTCATTTTAAAGCAATACGAGGCGATTGAGCAGATGGTTTTGTGCCGAATCATGATACCAGTCAAGTCTCTCACTCTGAAAACTTGCAACTACTTTCATTTGTTTTGATTTTCAAATAAATATAAATATGCTATATATAGGAACTAATATAGTAATGCACCATGTAACAAAGCCTAGTTCAGTCCATGGCTTTTAATTCTCTTAACACTATAGATAAGGATTGTGTTACAGTGGCTCGTAGCGGCAGGAAAACATCAGGCTAGCGTTCCTCTGGTCCCGATCAGGGAAACCTGACCACAAAGGGATGGTCAGACAGGCCATTCCGAGGATCAGAAGTGCAGAAATGGGGTCACCTGGATTTTTCCTGCCTGTGAATGTCACCAGTCAGTACCTGTACTCCTTGTTTCTCTATTTTGGTTATGAATGTTGGGGCTACCACCTGCATTTAGGGGAAAATTGTGTTCTGTGCTTTCCTGGTATCTTGTTCCCAGGTACTCTAGTTCTGTCTTTCAACCAAGAAAATAGATTTGTGGTGTTTCTTTTACTGAACTTTTACAGTCTCTTTAGTAAATACAGGTAGTTGAATAATTGTTTCATGAGCTCAACAGATGACAAGCTTCTTTTCTAGAAATAAGACATTTCCTGGCAACTTTATCATGTATAACAGATCTTTTGTTTGTTTGAGTTTTTTTGTTTTGTTTTGTTTTGTTTTCTTCCTTGTGTTCTTCCAAGCTTCTGGTTAGAGGGAAAAGAAAAAAAAGAAAAAAAAAAAAGGAAATATGTCTAAAGTCCATCAGTGTTAACTCCCTGTGACAGGGATGAAGGAAAATACTTTAATAGTTCAAAAAATAATAATGCTGAAAGCTCTCTACGAAAGACTGAATGTAAAAGTAAAAAGTGTATATAGTTGTAAAAAAAAAAAAAAGGAGTTTTTAAACATGTTTATTTTCTATGCACTTTTTTTTATTTAAGTGATAGTTTAATTAATAAACATGTCAAGTTTATTGCTGCACATGGTTGAGCTTCCTTTTGGCTTCGCAGGGGACAAATAAAGGGGGAGGAGTGTGGCCTGTGGCCTGGTTACAAAGTACCTTCCACAGTCCTTTCTTTTAAGATGGAATCAGGAGGGCCAGGCATGGCAGCCCACGCTTGTAATCCCAGTACTTGAGAGGCTGAGACTGGAGGATCACAGGTTCACAGCCAGCCTCAGCTACTTAGTGAAGCACTCCACAACTTAGTGAGACCCTGTTTCAAAATAAAGAATAAAAAATAGGGCTGGGGGTATAGCTTGCAGGTAGAATGCCCCTGAGTTCAATCCCCAGTTCCACAAAAAAAAAAGAAAAAAAAATCACTAGCTGTATATGGTGGTGTGTGCCTCTAATTCCAGTACTTGGGAGGCTGAGACAGGAGGCTCACAGGTTCAAAGCCAGCCGAATCCCCAGAACCACAAAAAGAATCACTAATCATACCAGTAGACCCTTCAGATCACAGCCCACACTGTCTCTTAACTGGAGGAGTTTCTTCTTTCCCTCAGTAATAATGTCTGTTCAGGATCTAGTCGGTTCTGGATATGAGGAAGGGGTCAAGAAGACAAGGGAAGCCAGATGTGGTGGGACACACCTGCAATCCCAGTATTTGGGAGGCTGAACAGGAGGATCACAGGTTCAAGGCCAGCCTCAGCCATTTAGTAAGACCCTGTTTCTAAATAAAAAATAAAAAGGGGTGGGGAGAAGCTCAAAGGTAAAATACCCCTAGGTTCAATCCCCAGCACCACACACAAACACACCAAAGGAAAAGGGATAGTCCCTTTGCTTCCTACACATCCTCTTATCCAGGGAAGGTCAAGCATTGGCTTCTAACAATTTTCTCCTAAACTGCGAATATAATAGAACAAAGGCATTTCAGTGCTTTCCCTTTGCTCCATTCCACCTTAAGGCTGAAATGGGATATGTTTATTCTGTGTTGGGGTATAGGTTCAGTTGAGAAATAATTGTAAATAATCTGTCAAACCAGGGATGACAACCCCAGGTCAGGGTTTGAGCTTACACCAGAGAGTACCGAGAGACACTCCTCCCACTGGGGGGAAGTCCCCAGGCAGAGCCTCCCCCTTTTACATCAGCTGCTTGCTGGAGGCTCAGCCCCACCCCTTCCTCCCTCTTCTCTTGTCCCAAGTCACCTTTGGAACTTTGAGTGAGCAGCATGGGGACTCCAAATGATGAGGCAGTGTTGCAGGCCATCTTCAACCCTGACACCCCATTCGGAGAGGTTTTGGGCTTAGACCTGGAAGAAGCAGGGATGGAAGTGGACGAAGGTGAGTGTTGACCTCAGGTGTGGTTCTCCCCCAGGCTGGCCACTGCTCCCCTGCCCAGGGGAGAGGGAAGCGTGACCAGGCTCCTTGTTCCACCCTTCGAGTTGTGGCTGAGATTGAAATCTGAGAGGTAGGCATACACAGATAGGGGTTGGCAAGAGATATTCTGCCCAGACAAGGCCAAGGTCTGTCCAAATCTCAGTCTTAGCCTTATACCTCTGAACTTGCCACTTAATTCTTCCCAGGATCCAAGCTTAACTGTGTTGGGTAATGTTAAACTCTTGGGTAATGTTAAACTCTCAATCTTTGTCTTAAGAATGTTGACCCCAAGCCAGGCATGGTGGCTGAGATAGCAAGATCACAGGTTTGCGGCCAGCCTTAGCTACTTAGGCCCTCTGAAACTTAGTTTGACCCTGTTTCAAGTAAGGAATAAAAAATAGGCCTGGGGGTGTAGCTCAGATGTAGAATGCCGAGCCAGGCGTGGTGGCACACGCTTGTAATCCCAGCATTTGGGAGGCTGAGACCAGAGGATCCGGGTTCGAGGCCAGCCTCAGCTACCTAGTGAGGCACTCTGCAACTTAGTGAGACTCGGTTTCAAAATAAAGAATAAAAAATAGGGCTGGGGGTATAGCTCGGAGGTAGAATGCCCCTGAGTTCAATCCCCAGTACCGCAAAAAATAATAATAAATAAAAAATAAATAGATGTAGGATGCCCCTGGGTTCAATCCCTAGTACTGCAAAAAAATAAATAAATAAAGATAAAAAAGAGAGCTGGGAGTATAGCTCGCAGGTAGAATGCCCCTGGGTTCAATCCCCAGTACTGCAAAAAGAAAAAAAAAGTTGCCCACTAGACGTGGTAGCACACACCTGCAATCCCAGTACTTGGAAGGTTGAGACAGGAAGAGCGCAGGTTTGAGGCAATTTAGTGAAACTCTGTTCCAAAATAAAAAGGGCTGGTGGTGTAGCTTGGAAGTAGAATGCCCCTGGGGCTCAATCCTCAGCACCACAATAAAAAATGTCACCACCCACAGAAGTGGACGGAAGCAGGATGGCAGCAGGGGCTCAGCTGAGCTAGTATTTGTTACATGGGATTATAAACCAAGCACTGAGCTGAGGTCTACCGAGGGAGCGCATCTTCCGCTGGTTCCTGGGGGAAAGTCTTCCTGCCCTTGTTTCCAGAGGAGGGAAGCCTTTCTGAAACTTGAGGCTGGAAAGCTGAGGGAAACATTTGCAGTGATACCTGCGGGTATCACGTGGCCTCGGTGTGGAGGCAGTGTAGTAGAGTGCGCTGAGGGCAGGCCAGAGAGCCGGAAAGGCAGGGCCCAAACCCGAGCTCTGCGAGGATTCAGGAACAGCGGGACCTGGAGCACGCTACCGACCTACAGGGAAAGAGTACGCACCTCATTCTCCTGGCCGTGGGAGCCACCCCAGGTCCCTTTCCTAGGTCCTGTCAGAACTTCATGCTAGCTCCCAGACTGTGACCTCAGCCCCTCTGACCCCCAACACTGCAACTTGCCCTTGCCATGACGGACCCCCTTCTAGTCAGTCCTGCTCAGGTCTCAGGATTTTTTTTTTTTTTTTTTTGGTACTGGAGACTGAACCCAGGGGCATTCTACCTCCAGGCTATGTCCCCAGTCCTATTTTTTTTTTTTTTTTTTTTTTTTTGCAGTACTGGGGATTGAACTCAGGGGCATTCTACCTCCGAGCTATACCCCCAGCCCTATTTTTTATTCTTTATTTTGAAACCGAGTCTCACTAAGTTGCGGAGTGCCTCACTAGGTAGCTGAGGCTGGCCGCGAACCCGGATCCTCCGGTCTCAGCCTCCCGAATGCTGGGAT
>PVLC010021763.1:0-27551 GCA_004027655.1 Graphiurus murinus
AAGGTCCTTCCAACTCCTGATAATTTGACCTATATGGCAAAAATACAACCAGTTGATTGTGTCTTACTCAAAACCTGAAAAAAGGATTCACCCCTAGACCAGCTTCTCTCAAAGTAAAAAGATCCTTTCCAAGTTCTTCTTAGGACACAGTTCCTGGATTCATATGTGTAAAATTAAATCTATCCCTATTGAGACTTTATAGAATCAAGGCTCTAAAGTCAAAAATAAACCTCTGGATGCTGATAAAACCTGCAAACACTATTTCTGTGAGCCTTTAAAGATTTAAAATTATTATTCAAAGGAACAACTAAGACTAAATCAGGATAAGTTTTATTTTTTGTGCTTCTCTTCCATTATAACTACATTATGTCTACATTATTTTTCCAAAAAAAAAAAACAAAAAAAACTTCTTTCCTAAACTGGGCACAATATGCCAAAGGTATTAATTAGAGATGCCTGTTAGATTTGTGGGCTGTTACCCACATCTAGCTCATGGGGGCCCCTAATGGGTACCCCTAATACTAAAAAATGATAGGCTAAAACTCCAAAAGACTCATTACTATCTTAAAACTTGCTATATGAGCTAATGTCTCCCAGTGGCCTATAAATAAAAACCTTAAACAAAAAGGGCCATAAAAAGTTTCTCTGTAAATAAAACAAATGTATGGCATTTTACCAAAAGTTATCCATCCTAAACTCAAAATTTATCTAAAATAAAAGATAACAACCATGAGTACCTAAGAGGATACTCTCAAATATGGAATAAACATGTTTGGGTAACACCCACTATGGAAAAACTCAGTCAAATGACAGCCTTCTGTTGGAAACAGAGAATTCATTCACTTAAATTTTTGAGTAATTCTACTCATAAACTGGGATAAATTATACGATTATATTAAAAGATACAGATTAGTTTGCTACCAATTGGGTAAAAAGCAGAAACAAGGTGGCCAATACCAAATGGCACCCAATGGCTGTGTGGTGCCAACCTTCGGCCATGGTTACCTCCAGGCTAAATAGGAAGATGTACATTAGAATATCCTTGGGTACAAGGGCACTGGACTAAGACCATAGACCGCCCAGCTAAACTCCCAAATTTACAACATTGGTGGACATGATCAGTCTTCCACTGGTATGATTATGTAGTCTCTATTCTATTTCCCTCAGCTGGACTCAAAGATGTAATCTGGCATATAGAGTTCTTTAATAAGTATACGCAAAAGGCTCTAAATGACACAGCTAAAAACATTTCACAAATAAATGATGAAATGCAAATGATAAAAAAGGCCATCTTACAAAATCAAATGGCCCTTGCCATATTGACGACAGCACAGGGGGAACCTGTGCAATTATTACTTCTCTGCTGTTCCATTTACTTTTGTTGTCACATGAGCTTGCCTTCTCTTTCAGAATATCCAAGAGTAATGGTTCCACAACTAGCAGACCCTGACCTTCCTATGTCTCCTTTAGATCAACTAAAGAAACTTCCAATCCCCGGGTAGACAGGGACAACGACCCCTTATAAGCCTTCTCCTAATTCTCACATTTGGCCCATGGATCTTTAAAAAACTAACAATCTTCCTGAGATCCCAGATAGACTCTGCCTTGGCCAAACCCATCCAGGTACATTACCAGCGCCTGGAAATGATGGATAGATGGGACTCTGACTATCAGGAGCCTAAAAGCCCCCAAGCTCGCTCCCTCCCCACGGGGACAGCATCTCAGCCGGAGAGATGCTTCCAGGTATGGGCATCGGACCGGGTGCAGAGCAAAGCATCGCACGAGAAAGGTCCCAATTGACCTCCTCCGGATTTCTCTGGGAGTATACCTGGTTTGCATAGAGGTTGACATCACCTAATAGACTAGGGCTGGGGGTATAGCTCGGAGGTAAAATGCCCCTGAGTTCAATCCCCAGTACCACAAAAACAACTTGGCTCTGCCTCTCCTCCCAAAAAAGATGTCGAGAGCCATACAGAGTGGGCATAGCCCACGGGAGGAACCAGGTCAATGTCTCCCCGGGTCGATCAAAGCCCACTCCCTATAAAACAAAAAGGGAGGAGATGTCGGGGGCCGGAAGGCTGGCCAGAGCTGGAATTCACACTTTGGGGGAATTCCCCTCAGCAGCCATAATGAATGCAGAAACCGGTTCTATCTGTTATCCCGCTGAGGCCTTTACCTGATAAGGACACTGTCAGTCTTGGCCAATCATACAAGCCCACATAAGCTTACCTGACCCCCTGACCCCACCCCTCACCTCTAGCTACTTAAGCAGTCCTTCTTTTAATAAAAATTGAGGCTTGATCAGAATCCTGTCTTGCCTCCTTTCTTTCGCGTCTCTTGTTTGATTCATTCCTTTAGGTAAAGCCACCTCGGTCTCACGTCCTCAACCCCCGCCGGCCGGGGCATAGAATAGTTGAATAGTGTCATTTATTCAACATTGCCTACACTAGGTCTAGTGTCCTCAGTACTAGTAAAGAACACCCTGTATAACAGAAATCCAAGTATATCACACAATAAGACAATAACATTTTGTAAGGTAGATATTTTAAGGATTTGAAGGCTATTAAAAAAAAAAAAAACACCTCATTTCTTAAGCAACTAATAGCAATATTTTATTCGTTCTTTTTCTTTCTTTTTTTCTTTTTTGTGGTATTAGGGATTGAAACCAAAGTAATTCTATCTCCAAGCTATACCCCCAGCTTCTTTATTTATTTATTAATTTGAAACAGGATGTCACTAGGATGCTGAGAGTATCACTAAGTTGCTGAGGCTGATCTTGAACCTGTGATACTCCTATCTCTGTGGAAATAAAAGAGAAATATGATAAAACTGTAGAATTGTGTGACAATTGAGTAAGTATGACCTATGTAAAAAAATTGTTCTAAGAAAATTCACCAACGATTTAAACAAAAATTTATCTGACTCCCATTATGTGCAAATTCTGTATGAAGTACTAAATATAAGTATTAAAACATTAGAAGAAATGAAGAAAAATGTTATTTTACTTGTTAACTGAAGAGCTAAAAATAAATATTATATGTTTATGCATATATTTTTGTCTGACAATATAAACCTATAATTTTTGAAGGAATATAATAACCCTAAGATTTTTTTTAAACAAGTGTTGACAATATATTTGTTTTATAATAAAAAGACAAGTTTTAACATGTAGAATATACAGAGAACAATCTGAATCTTCAAAAGAAGTTAAGAAAACAAATAGTAGACAAATAGGCAAAAAAATATGATTGAACAATAACAAAATAATAAATATCAATTGCCAACAAATACTTGAAAGTATGCCCAAACTCAAATTAGAAGTTCTTTCATTATATGTATCGAATAAATAAAATTTTATTTTTATTAAAAATAAAATTGTTGAAAGAGTATGAGATGAAGGCATGTACTAGAACTTTAAGAAAAATTGGGTTATCACTCATTGAATACCAAAGAATCAAGGAGCTTCAAAGGATCTGCATTATGACTATTTTTTTTTATAAACATGACCTAGGTATGTCACTGAAAAAATTTAAGGTATTCCAGAGATTTTTATATTTGTTTGCCATTTCACTTGAGAGAGAATATAAGCCAGGTGTGGTGAAAAATGCTTGTAATCCCAGTACTTGGGAGGCTGAGATCGGAATATCTAGGTTAGCAGCCAGCCTCAGCTACTTAGTGAGACCCTCTTTCAAACTAAAGACTAAAACCTAGGACTGGAGATGTAGTGCTCTGAGGTAGGATGCCCCGGGGTTCTATTCCCAGTACCACAAAAAAAAAAAAAAAAAGAGAGAGAGAGTATATATATATATACATATATATACATATGTATATATATATAATGTTTCCATTGTGGAAGAACAGGGTGAGCTCATTCTAAGCTCCCATAGATAGCTGCCCCCCCTCAAAATTGGTATCTTTTAGAAATATACCATGGATGACAAATACCAAAAATAGCCGATGTTCATGATGTCTTTTGTTTGTTCCTGCAATCAGAGTTTCTACACTACTCCAGTCTAGTCCATTGTGATTAAAGTATGGGTCCTCAGGGTGCTGTTATTGGGAGGTGCTGTGGAACCTTTAAGAGGCGGGGTCTACTGAAAGGTTATCTAGGTCATTAGGATCATGAGGTAGTCTTTTGCAGCCCCTTGGTAGTTCTTTCAAAATGGTTGTTTTAATGGCCTTCCCCTTGCCATCCATTCTCTCTTCTTCCTGGCTTGACATGTGACTGTTCATTCTGAAATGTGGCCCCTCCATTGGCATCCACCATTTGCCATAAGATCCTCACCAGAACTGAGCTGATGCTTGTGTTACACCTCTGACCTTCCAAAACTGTGAGCTAAATAAACTTTTTCACTTTACGAAGTTGGATGCTTCCAGTATGTCATTGCAGTAATACAAAGTTAATTGATGCAGTCCTTTTCAAAATAAGACAAACTGTTTCATTGCTGCTATAACCCAACTCTGTTACTAGAAGCTGTCTATCTTCTGCTTTTGACCCAATCGTAGGTCATTAACTAGACTTTTGTAGAATGCTTATAAGTTTTGTTCCTAGAAGTATCCTGATTATTAACTATAGCCCAAATTTTCCTATTTCTATGGATCTTTAGTGTTTAAGTAATATACAGGTTGGTTCATTACTCTGAGTAACTTAGATCAGTTTTTGATTGAAATAATAGTTAATTATGGCATCAATGGGAAAATAGAAAAATAAATTAAAATAACTAGAATATATGTTCTCTACTTCTGTTTTCTTTCAGTTACCTTTGCATTAACATAGAGTAAGATTAGAAACTCTGGAGAACAAGTATGTTATTGGCTTAGTTTATTTTAATTGTAAGGAAAAAGAATCCAGGACATGTTACATTACAATAGTAAGAGTGCAGGATTGAGAAAGAGATAGTCCCCCCAAGAAAAATCCCCGTTGAAGTTTGGAAGAATTAGAGAAAACCAATGCTAAATAGCTAAAAATAGCACATATCCATTAATTTTGGTTTAACTATAGACCACTAGACACTAAACCAAATATTTGAGCTTTTTATATCTTTGAAGAACTAAATCTAGAAACAAGTTTTTTCCATTATGCTGCTGGACAGAAAATTTTTGCATTATTTTGAAGGAAAAAAAAAGAATATTGTCTTGAACATAGACGATTGCTTTCCTTTCAATCTTTAAAAGCATTAATGCATTAATCTTCATCAATACTCTGAAGAAGAAAGTACTATTATCCTCATTTTTCAAATGAAAAAAAAAAAAAAACAAGACAGAAAGAGATTAAGCAACTTGCCAAAGTGTAAAGAAGCAGCCTCAGGTCTAGGTTAGACTGAATTCGAGCATGTTCCTGTAGCACTTTCCGTCAATCAGAGGAAAGGGTGGAGGCTGAGAAAGGAGAAGAGGAGAGGACTGAACATTATAGTGTTTTTTTTTTAAATCATTTTCAGCAAAATTCTAATTTTGCATGGCAAAATAGAAAGTTTCTCTGACGAATATACCTCCAAACTAAAGTGTTCTCCTCTGGGCTGATTTCCACTGGGGACTTTATTACAAAGCCCTGAGGTCATTTCAGCTGTGTCACAGAACTCCAGTGCCCTCTTCTGTACAGACTGCCCAGGAACAGATTTCCTCTGTGAAGATTTCAGGCTCTTCTGCAGGTATCACTTTTTAAATGGACTCCAGCTGTCCTCAGGCAGGATGACATGCACCACCAGACAATTCTTTATTTTAGAGCCTAGAGACTGTTAGAAATTTTCTTCATCAAATAAATCATCCACAGATAATCTCTGGTGTACTTTAAAGATAGTCTAATCTGTAAGATCTGATCATAACATTATCGATTGATATGGTAGCCTCATTTACTCTATCAGGAAAGAGTTACATGACATAGGGAAGTATAGCAGCTGTACAAATTCTCAATTCAAATGAGGATAAATATGAGAAATAAACAATTCCTTTGCTAATCTTCAATTCATTTGCATTTTCTTTTCCCTCCTTGGTTTCCAAATTACTAATTTAAGCAATAATGAAGGCTGTGCCAATCACTTTCTTAGAGATGGATATTAATATCCAACATACTGCTATATTGTCACTTTGCACTTGTATTTTCTTAATAATTTAATTTTAGTTTGTGTTATAACCTTTCAAATAATAATGATCTTTCAAAATAATAATATTGAAGATATTAAATATAATAACATTCAGATGATTGATTCCTCATTTCATCCTCGCTTTTCAAAATAGACAAAAATCATTGAAACAGATCACACTTTGGTGAGAAGGTGTTTTTGTTCTTATTATCTGATCAATATGCCTTTAGAATGCTTTAAATAGCTTTTATGACCCATCTTCCCATTTTTTAGAGGATTTACTGTATGTTTGGAAATGTACTAAGGACTTTATCTGCAGAGAATAGACTCCAGTTTTTGCTCCTCTGTTTCTGTCTCACTGAAATTAGGCAAGTTCCCTGATCTCTCTAAGCTGCAGTTGCCTGCTGTGTAGACTGGAGATGATATTTATGATTATCTCATAGGATCTATTAAAAGATTAACTGAGATAATACATTAAAGCTCTTGCCATATTCCTGGCACATAACAGATATTTATTGTATGTTAAGTATTGATATGAAAGTCTGATAATTCTACAATAGAATTACATTTGTCACCTCACAGAAGAGTTTTAGAGAGCTTAAATGATTTGCAGCCATTTGATCTCATTTGTGTGTGAATCTAGGCTTCAGTTTCTTTACCCTTATTCTGATTACCTTGATTGATAGTTTTGTGTAAGCTTGTGTTTCCAGCTCTGACCTAGAAACCCCGCTACAGTATGGATCTCATTTTCATCTTTTGGCTGTACCTGTGATGAACTTGACTATTTGGGTTACATGTTCAAGGAAGGAATGCCAGGAACACCCAGAGCTTTTTGGGAGCAAGAGATACAGCCTGCTTTCTGAGCAGTTAGCAGTTCTTCTATTGGATGGAGACAGTACCTCAATGGCTCTCCCTACCACGATGGGGTCTGAGAATTTTCGTTTCTGCATTTGTACATGATGCTGATACACTGGTCTGGAGACCACACTTGGAAAATTATTGGTCTGTGTGTTTCTCTCTAATGCCTCAATATTACATTCTTGCCAGAAACAGGTTTTCTTTCCAAATTAAGAAGTTACCAAATTGTTTATTAGACTTTCTGCCTAACTATAGTTTTCAGTGAGTGCCAATTAGAATTAACATTTTGAAGTATCAAGTGCTTGTTAATATTTACACTACATAGTAAGTTCTTCAGCTATTAATTTGAATTCTGCTAGCATGATTAGAGTGCAGTTACTTATACTTAAAAATAAAATAGACTGCATGAAGAAACATCTTTCTCCTGAGAAGTTCAAAATATCTCACACATAAAAGTTGCTTTGTCAAACATAAACATAAGAAGTTAGTTTTATTTATGTTTGCAAAAGCCCAAGTAAAATTTTAATTTTATTGTTATTTTAAAAATTATAAAAACACAACCCGGCACTGTTATATTTTGAAAATGTAGTCCCTTAAGACTTATCTATCTATTGCTCTTAGAACATTTAGAATTTCTGTTGAGAATAATAGGACTATGAAAAGATTATTTGAGTTTAAGGACAACTTGATTTTCTTTGCTGGGGGTCTCTGGCGACCACAGTGCCAGCAGTCCCAGCATAGTTGGGCAAGATGGCATCACCAGGCCCTTGAGGCCACAGCCATTCCCCACAGGTGGTGCATGGGGCGATGGTGCATGGGGCATTTTGCTGTCCTCTATTCTGTCTTCTGGCTTTGTTTCTGCTGCCTTTCAATTATTCATTGCTTTATTCTTTTCTTGATGCCTTTTTTTTCTCTCTCTTATCAAGATGCTGTCTTCATGGCAATTCAGTTTTAAGTATCAGTGCAACTGAGGTGTGCTACTTCCCTCAGTCACCATCTTTCTGGAAGACCGACAACTTGATTTTCAAGCATATTTGGTAAGATATACACTCAAGCCTTTTATGTTTATCAGGATTTATCATACATACATACATACTTTGATATGCATAGTGTTTATTTTATATATACATAATTTGAATATCACCTATTTTCGAAGTAGCATAATGTAATAGACTATGATGAGTATAATTTAAACTTCTTTCTGTATTTCTTATGCTATCTTTATTTCAAATATCCACATCAAGTGTCCTGGAAAAAAATATAGTTAATACAGATCCATAAATAATAAATGCTAAGTAAAACATCTTTACTTATCCATCATTTTGATTTTTTAATGCTTATATCTCCCACTTTTATAGTTAAATTAAGACTTCTAAGATTTTAGGTACCAAAAATTTTTATAGCAACTTACAATTATAACCATGTAAATTCTCATGATCTCAGGTACTCACCAACAGGTATTACATTGGGATCAAATATTTGCTCTAATTTTTTGTCTGCATAATTCTGTGAAAGGTGCGTTTCCTACTTTCTCTACCAAATTACATGTTTTGAACTTCTTTCTATCCTGTGTTTGATTCTTACACACAAACTTGTTGCTTCAGTAATATGTGTATGATATTGCATTGTTACATTGGGGAAATGATACGGGATTTAAATTTTAATTAAGGCAAACATCTGAGCTAAATGTTAGGCAGCTTATTAAAATAATATTTATGAACTGATTGTGGGATACAGCAGTTAATTATTGGAGCTCACATTACAAAAAAATCAAAGTCTAAGCTTTCTATAAATCATAATCATGAATTGTATTTACTCATTCACTCACTCTTTTCACTCAAAAAGATTGACTGTCTTCTACACAATGTAATGTTCTCTTGAAATTAAAATGAGCTATTGAAATCCAAGGTACATTTCATGCTTATTATAAGACTATTTAATTCTTTATATAACACTTCTATTCCAAAGATCTGTTTTTGACAGATTTTATGGTCTACTTTTCATTCATTTATTCTTTCACTCTTCCATGCAATAGACTTCTGCTTAACACCAGCTCTAAGCAAGACACTATTTTGGGTGAGATCAAAGAGTAACACATTTGTCAAGAAATGACATATATAGAATTATCCTAAAACTCAGTAGATTTTAAAGTTGTATAAGAATTAGACCAAAAGCTACTTGAATTCACAGGAAGAGACTGCCTTCTGTTGGAATGTTTAGCATTTATTTGCCACCTAAAATCTGTCTAATTATGGAAGAAACTCCAATTTTTTTTTTTTACTTCATGGGTTTTTAGGACATTATTCCATTTAAAAGTATTCAATTGAGAAAATGTGATATATATATATATATATATATATATATATATATATATATATATATCCAATGGACTTCTACTGAACCATAAAGAAGAACAAAATTATATCATTTGAATAAAAATGGACAGCACTAGAGAACATCATGCCAAGTGAGATAAGCCAGACTCAGAAAATCAGAGGCCACATGTTTTCTCTTATACATGGAAACCAGAATGAAAAGAGAAAAAAAGGAAAGAAAGAAAGAAAAGGAACCTCATGAAAATCAAGAAAGAAGCCAGTAGAGAAGTGAAAGAGGAGTAGGGGAGGAAAAGGGGAGTTACAGAGAAGAACACAGACAAAATAATGTTATGTGCATATGAATGTATCACTATGAATCTCACTATCATATATGATTATAATACAACAATAAAAAATTTAAAGAAAATTAAAATTTCAAAATGTTCAATTGATCCAGAGATAGGCATTTCTTTAGATAAACCACATACGATTCCAAGAACCTCTGTCACTGAGGTAGGATTGGCTTCACAGACAAGGAATCAAGGTGACAGAGATAAAAACATACAAACTCCCAGTTCTCATATTTGTAACATTTCCTGTTTGTATTCTTGCCTTTCTTTAAGATAATTTTTTTTGCATTGATGGCTATATGGATTGCTGAAAAAATTTAAAATCATCTTACCCCAACCCAGAGTTCCCAAGTACTGCCTGTAATATCTCTATATAGTCATCCCTATGTGCCTATGGGAATTGGTTCCAGAACCCTCTGTGAATACAAAATTCCTGGATACTTTAATCCTTTATATAATGTTGTAGTATTTACATAAAACTAACATATATTCTCCCATATACTCTGTATTCTTTAAATAATCTCAAGATTACTTCTAAAACCTAATACAATATAAATGCCAATTTAAGCAGTTATTATACTGTATTGCTTAGGAAATAATGGCAAGAAAAAAGTTTGTACATATTTAGTACAGATATATATGTTTTTAAATATTTTTCATCGTAGTTGGTTATAATCATGCGGTATGCAGATTACAGCAACCTATATAATACAATTTATTATCTTTGGTTAGAAATGGATTGCTGATATTTGAGTTTTCAGGCATCTCTAAAGTGAATTTCTGGCTATTTGTTTTCTTCAGCTTTATAATTTCCACTTAGTTTCAAAGGCAGGGTTCCAGTATTGCATCATTTATTACCAAATATTCACCCAGAGTATTGTTTTCAGCATTATCTATTTTTTATGTAAAGCAAAATAATAGGTAGTTCAATAAGTTTACGTTTGTACCCGTATTTTGCAGAAAATAAGATATATTACCTAATGTAGCATTAAACCTAATTGAACTTCTCTTCTCCAAGGCATGTTTTCCTAGGGGCTACTCTTGAGTTACTCTTTATTAATATTAAACATGAATGTTTTACCAGTAGAATTGAAACAACTACACATCTCAATGTAGAACTACATCTAATGATTATTTTATTGAATTTGTCATGTCTTCAGGCTTCAATTCCACATAGTAGCAGATATACTTTTTTGAAAATGTATTTATATTTTATATGCAATGTAAGTAATGAAGCTTGTTCAATTTAATTTTTAAAAAAAACAAAATATTTATGCTTCTGATATATATTTGATCACCCAATCGAGGCAATGACTTATGCTTACCTTAAATTTCCTTGAATAAACATTTAATTTACTGGAGGAGTGCCAAAGCTTTGATATTTGAACATTAACTAAAATGGTTTCTCTCATGTTTTTTATGCATCAATTTGTCAAAGAGGTATATATGGAGATTCTTCTTTTTTTTTTTTTTTACATTGTTTTCATATGAAACAAGGCCAGTTTCTTGAATCCTTACTGAATGGAGACTTGCTATGTTTTTGACTCATTTTATTTACTTATGAAGTACATTATGATAAAAGACTACAATACACCAATAAAAGCAATAAAAACGTTTTCCATTTTAGACAGAGACTGTACATTACTCTAAGGCATGAGAAGCAGAGAAATAGGACTACTAATCCAAAGAAAATGCAGTCAAAATAGAGCAAATAAGTGTTGATTCACATATTGAAACAAACATTGAAAGATTCTAAAGTAGCTCTTCTAAATATGTTCAAGGACTTAAAAGAAAATATGGTTATAATTAGTGAACAGGCAGGAAATCGAACCAGAGAAATGGGAACAATAAAACATAAGTCTGTTTAATAGCGTTCTTCAGTTCAGTTAAGAACTAACCCTGAGCCGGGCGTGGTGGCGCACGCTTGTAATCCCAGCATTCGGGAGGCTGAGACCAGAGGATCTGGGTTCGCGGCCAGCCTCAGCTACCTAGTGAAGCCCTCCGCAACTTAGTGAGACTCGGTTTCAAAATAAAGAATAAAAAAAAAATAGGGCTGGGGGTGTAGCTCGGAGGTCTAGAATGCCCCTGAGTTCAATCCCCAGTACCCGCAAAAAAAAAAAAAAAAAAAAAAAAACCTAACCCTGAAAAATGCAGTGTTTTGTGTTTTTTTTTAAGAAACCCTAAAATCTTTCAGTGCTTGACTTGTTTCACATGACATTGTGTCCCCCAGTCCATCCGTGATCTCTCAAATGACAGGATTTCATGCTTTTTTATGACTGAATAGAGTTCCAATTTGTATATATAAACTATTTTCTTTCTCCATTCATCTTTTGGTGAACATTTAGATTAAATACATAACTTTGCTCTTGTGAAAAAGTATTACAACAAATACAGGCATGTGGATATCTCTTTTTGACAAGCTGATTTCATTTCCATCAGTACATACCTGGTAGTGGGATTGCTGGATCTTATGGTAGTTCTATTTAGTTGTTTAAAGAACCACCCTACTGTTTTCCATAATGACTGTACTAATTTACATTTCCCCAACAGTGTATAAGAGTTTCCCTTTCTCTGAACACTGTATGATCTACTCATATATAGAATCTAAAAAAAAATAGATGTCATAGAAGTTGAGAGTAGAATTGTTGTTACCAGAGATTGAAGAACATATAAAGAAAGGAGAAGGGGGAGAGGTTTGTAAATGGACACAATGCTACTGTTAGACAGGAGAATAAGTGCCGGTGTTCTATGGCATAGCAAGATTAATATAATTAACAATAACACATTATATGTCTTCAAAAGTTAGAAGAATTTTGAATGTACTCACCATAAGGAAATGATAAAAATTTAAGATGATAGAGGTTAATTATCCTGAATTAATCATTACTCAATGTATACATGAGTCAAAACATTGCATTATGCCTCATACATAAATACAAATATTCTGTGTCAATCAAAAAATTTATTATATTTTAAAAACTTTGAAAGGCATAGAGATGTGACTCAGTGGTAAAACACCTGCCTGGTATGCAAAATGACCTGGATTTGATCTGGGTTCAATCTCCAACATTTAAAAAAAATTAATTATTTAAATTTTTGAAAATAAAAACTCAGAGCTGGGCATGGTGGCGCACGCTTGTAATCCCAGCATTCGGGAGGCTGAGACCAGAGGATCTGGGTTCCCGGCCAGCCTCAGCTACTTAATGAGGCACTCCGCAACTTAGTGAGACTCGGTTTCAAAATAAAGAATAAAAAAAAAATAGGGCTGGGCGTATAGCTCAGAGGTAGAATGCCCCTGAGTTCAATCCTCAGTACCGCAAAAAAAAAAAAAAAAAAAAAAAAAAAAAAAAAAAAAAAAAAAAAAAAAAAAAAAAAAAAAAAAAAAAAAAAAAAAAAAAAAAAAAAAAAAAAAAAAAAAAAAAAAAAAAAAAAAAAGAAAAGAAAAACTCTAAAATAAATTAAAACACAAAACTATTCCTGTTTGACATAGCATTGCATGGTGACAAGAGGAGAAAGATTTGCTAAACTTAAAAATAAATCAATTTCCTACTGGAAATTATTTAATTTGAAAAACAGAATATAAAACTAAAATTAACATAGCCACAAATTCTCAGAAGAAAATGTCCAGTGATTTATAAAAATAAATAATTTGTATCATAAAAAAAGAATAAAAAGGCAGATAATTTAAAAAATAAATAGATAAATATTCTTAAAATTGTGTAAAAAGACAAATATAATAATAACAACAACAAAAACACCAGTAAGTATGAAGGGGGGAAAAAGTGTAGGCACATCAGAGTTAAACAATTGAAAATAAAATGGAAAAAATATCTTGATAGTGTCCTGACAAAAGGACATCCTACAGGAAAACAATATTAGTAATGACAGCTGACTATCAGCAATAATAGTGAATAAGATAGAAAAAAAAACTTTTCAAATGTCAGAAGAAAAAAATTGTCAATATCTATAGTCAATTAACTAATTTGAATACCTATTTTGCATAGCAAATAAGCAAAAGATTATTAAACATTGATAATATTCCAAGAAAATAATTGTTTCATGATAGGGACTTTTGAAACTAAAAATATGTCACTTCATAAAACATGGAATATAAAACCATTATACACACACACACACATACACAATATAAAAAGGCAACAACTTACATGTATAAAATTATAATGTAATCTTGTTTTTAAAGAATATTTAAATGCAGTTAAGGTAATTTCACTGAAAATCATTTAAGTATGTAATGTATTCTTTCCATTTCTGTCCTACATTATTACTTTAAAAAAGGTTAAGAAAGTGATTTTAGTATCATTTTAAAGTTTATACTTTAAATAAAATTTGAACAACATCCAAGACTTTCCATCTGTTTTTTTTTTAGTTACAGATTGTATATATTTCTGGAGGTCCATTGTGGAAAGTGAAGAGAGTAGGGAGGCTTACCAGGAGGGAGAGTGTAAGAGACTCTGAACTACTCATAGTCTCACAAAACAGCTATTCCTGTCTAGAACCAAAGTCCCTGTAGAAACATCTGCTTGAGTTTAGTCTGGAACATGCTACAGAAAATATTTTTATTGCTCACAGCATTTGTTAGCTTAGGGCATAAAGTTTTATAATATACTCTTCTATACATTCAAGGGGAGAGAAAGTTTCCTTTTGTAAAGGAGGTGTAAGCCAAAGACAACACTGGTCCTGAGTTGCATGCCCTTTTCTCCTCCACTGGGGATTCCTCCAGGCCCTTTACAGAATCATCTCTTCTCTCATGACATCTTTATTTTGAAACAGATGACTAATGGCATTAAACATCTGACTCATAGAACAGAACTCTTGTTCTAATCCCAAGGAAAGAATACACGATCCCCATAACAGAGAGACTCTAAGATGTAAAGTAATTTAAATTGGCATTTTGATGTTATCATAAGCCTCAGGTCAGTTATTCTGAACCAATTCATAATGAATGCAGAGAATTCTTGATGCTGGCAGATCAGGTAAATACACCAGGCTGATGCCTACCTGTGAATGCCTAGAAAGTAGTCCAACGGGCCCATTCCAGGCTACATTCTAGTGTATTCTTGGCACTTATAAATCTTTTCCCCCCAAATTGCAATATCTATTTTGAGCTCTTTGTTATCATTCCATCTTTAATGAATATTTTAGTTAAAATAATCGGCATATTTAACCTTGAGCTAGAAAAACACAGTCATACTATTTATTCCTTTATTAAGTTACCGCTTTAGTAATAATTAAAAATGTACTTATTCATATTTTTCTAAATGAGATCATCACTGTTTTAATTATCTAATGTAGTTTTAAATGTTGAATACTCAATCTTTTAGAAATAAAACTCACAGTAGTCCATGAGATAAATACCCATTGGGTATATTGTTAATGAAAATTTATTTTATTGATTTTACTTATATAATTTTACTTATTAAATTCTCAGTCATTTCAGAAACAAAATATGTAGATTACAATGAAAAGTATCACTTGGAAATACAGTTTAGGATTATTAAGATATCAATTATTTAAATAAGGAATAAAATGTTCTACTACATTTTCAGAATTTTCTGAAAACAATTTTGCATCATTGAAATAAAAACTGTACCTTAGAAGTTGAATCACTATGGTAGATTCCTGGTATAATAAGTATATTTTCAAGTATCCCAATAAAATAAAGAAATATATTCAAAATAAAAGTCCTATCCATTTAACAGAAATAGAAATGTTTTGCTATGCTTCAGTAGTAATTTTAACTTTCTGTTCATATAAGAATGAGCATTACTACACTATTTTGTAAAGTATGTTCAACATCTAGTGAGATATCTATTTTCGTATGAAATGGAAACACATTCAAATTTTCAATACCACAATGCATCAAAGTGGTCTATATTCTTCAAAAGAATAGCTGAGGAGACCTGCTGCCTTGACAATTTTTAAAATTTTCTGTGTACATTTTGAATATGTGGGTTGTCACTTGCTAACATGTTCACAGAAAGTCTTTGCAGAAACCAGATTGTGGTTGGCACTTATGTGGATAATACCCATGTGATTCACACAGCAGAACTTTCCCCAAAACTTGGACAAGTCATGGAAATACAGTAGATTGCATCTACTGACATCTGAAGACTTTTGGAAGTCTTAGATCTATCTCAGAAACTTCCAAGAATAAAACTCTCTCTTATCTATATAGGATTATCCTCATCAAAATACTAGCAAAATGATTGACGCAATATATAAAAAGAATTAAACCAAGTAAGATTATCCCAGAAATGTTTTACTTGGACTTAAAATGGAGAATTTTTTTTTAAGTCAAATCTTGCCATTACCAACAGATTGAACCTGTCTGACACTGCAAGAAAGATGCTGTCCTAATGAGATTCAGAGTGATATAAAACATACACACACACAGCACTTGGTGTGCTCCCCTCCAGATCTCACCCAGATTTCTCTCCTTCTTCACACATAGTATTGAATTGGTACTGATAACTTCATATATGAATAGTGCACCAATAAAAAATTAAAATAAAAAGATACTGTCTTTATAAGTGTTAACAAAACCCATCCAATTTCATGTAGCTTTCACCAAAACATCCTTTGTAACCCAAAAGAAGAATTAAAAACTGTTTATGGAAATCATAAAAGGTGGTTTGGATGATTTAAAAAAAAAGCAATAGGGAAACTTAAAGCTGCTTTTAAAAATGAGGTTAAAGAATTGAAATGCAAAGTGATTAACCTGTTTAGACAGGGGAGAAAATAGAAAACTATAAAGCAAGTTATAGGAGGTCATCAGGTTGTTACCAGTGCAGGATGAGAGAACAGGATGTACTTTTTGGAGAAGACAGTATTAACATTGGGGATTTGGGACTGGGTATAAAAAAAAAAAAACACATCAGAAAATGGAGACCACATAGAAGATGAATAAGAGGAGTACTGAAGAAACTGATTGATGCAACTGGGTTAAATATTTGTTGAAAATTTTTGGAAAAAAATGCACACTACACAAATAGAAGAAGATGAAATAATAGATACACTTAAAAATCATGTGAAAATGATCACATCAAAACTTTCTTACCAAGCTGAAAAATCTTCAGTGTAGATTGGGGAGGCACATAATTAGAAAAGGAGAAAACAGCTCCAGCAAAAGTTTCAGGTACTTCTTGCAATAAATCAAGTGAAGTTTCACAAAAATATAGGCATACTTTGCTCTGCAATGCAAGACTATAGTCTTTCCAAGGTACATGACACAATTAGCCATACCTTTGTAGCCAAATACAACCTTGAATTCTTTCATAAGGATTCAAAAGATTCACAGGCCATAATTAAAACTGTCTTATTTCCTATTAGAGAAAAACTCATGAGGTTGTGTTAAGATCTTTTATTTTTTTGGCTAAGAGAAACCTTAATCAAAAATAGAAAATATATAGCACGGTGGTAGGATCCTATAATCCTAGTACTTTGGAGGCTATGACAGGAGTATTGCAGGTTCAAGGACAGACTCAGCAACTTAGTATGGTCCTCAGTAACTTAGTGAGACTCTGTTTCAAAATAAAAATTAAAATAGGGCTGGGAGGCTGGGGATGCAGCTTAGTAGAATGTCCTTGGGTTCAACCCTCAGTACTACACAAAAAAATAAAATATGTACAAAAACTGAGGAAATATTTTTAAAGTAATAATTTTGTCCCTAAAGTTCAGAGAGAGCATTTGTCCTGAGATGATCACCAAGAATCTTCCATAACTTTGGGGAAGAAGTAGCATTGGGCTGCTATCATACCAATGTTGAGGACCCAGAGTCTGCTGTGAAGTTGGTGTCATACAACCCACTCTTTAGTAAGCCACCTCCATTATGATCCAGTAGCTTGAGCAAAAGAACATGCCTGGTGCTCCCAAAAGAGCAGAGTACCACAAGCACAGGCCCCCATCTTCTAGCTTGTCCTCCTCTTAATGGTAGATGTTCCAGGGAGGTCAAGGGAGTAGTCCCTCAGAAGGTCTATCTCTGTCCATTCTTCTCTTCTCTTCTCTCTTCCTTGAATTCTCACTTACTGAAGCATTTTCTAGGTGTTGCACATCTACTGGGCACAAGAAACAACTCTACACTAAGCACAACTGTACACTAAGTGGGTCCATATGACCTGAAAGTAGAGGGAAGCTGCTTCTGAGTTGATCCCACTATCTAATGAACCTACTTCTGGAGATCTAGAAACACAGTGAGTTATTTTATTTTCTTCAACACTAAAATAATTATTTTTTTTCCTTTTAGTTTCATTTCTGTTAAATGACTACACAGTAATTTAAAAGGAATGAATACTAAGACCATGTTTCATAACTGCAGATTATATTATTGTGACTCAAAAATTAATTACTTATATTTTATACTGCTTGTAGATAGTGTAATTGCATTTTATTGTTCTAAAAAGTACACTTCAATAACCTAGAAATGTGGATTTACATTGTTTTTCTTTTCTTTTACTTTTTACAACATAGGTTTTACTTTATGTCTTCTAAAAATTTTTTTCTCTTTTGTTTTCCTTTTTTACTATTTAAGTGGTAGTAAAATATCTTATATGGAGACACAATAGGATTATATATTTTAAGATAGTGTTCTCTAAATTTATATGATACAAATATAAATTCTATCAATTGTTACATAGTAAAGTTATAGCTTTCTGCTTTTGTTAATGAATATTATAACTTACTGTTGAGAGAATAGCAATATTGTTCCACTTTTAAAATATATTTGAGGGTCTGAGAATGCAGCTCAATGCCAGAGGGCATGCATAACTTGGATTTCATCTGTAACACCCAAATAAAATAAAATACAAAAAAGAAATTTTTCCCAATTCATTTCATTGCTATAATTATGATTATACAATCACTAAAATAGAAGTTCAATAGAAGTTTTAGCAAATTATTTTATAAATGAGATGGCGTTGGAGTGAGACATGTCTCAAGAGGCTCTGTGAACTCAATTCAAATCAGCCATAGAAGCAGCTTTTTGACAGAAGAAAAAAAAAGCAACAAAAAGGTGAAAAAAACGCTACAAAAACTGAAATACAGCTGATCAGAATCCGGAAGGCTGACCAGGGAGAGTAAAGAAACCCATCTGTGCGGCAGCGGTGCCATGCTGCTGAGCGGCAGCTGCCATTGAGCTGGCCCCCCCAGCGTGGGGTCTACTGACAAAGAAATATATAACGGCCTTCTTTAGCCAGGTGGCAGAGACCGGAATGCATGGTACGACCAGCTTAAGCCCGCTCAGGGCCATCCCAGCTCACCTCTCCCTACAGAGCTGAAGCAGAGATAACTGCACTCCAGAGCTTGAATCAAACCTGCCGCAGGAACAGCTTCTTGATGGAAGAAAAGAGAAGCAAAGCAGCGTAAAAGTGAGTAAAGCAACAAGGACAGATGGTCGGAATCTAGAGAGCAGACCAAGGAGGACAGGGGAGCCGGCGCATGCGGGGCAGTAGCGGCCTCCATTTTGTCTACCGCCCACAGCAGCAGAAATCTGCCCAAAAGATCTGCAGAGGCCAAATCAGGTCTGTTCTTACAAACTTGCAGAGATTTGTATTTTGTTTCTTGCTGTTGTTTTTTGTTTTCTGGGGTTTTTTTTCTGTTTTGTTTCATTTTTACTCTGTTTTCACTTTGCATTGCTTCGATTTATGTATGTTTTTTCGGAGGATTGTTTGCGTTATTAGCTTTTACTAGACCCTAGAAGTCAACACCTGAAACCACCAAAGACACCAATACAGCAGGCAGAAGAAGCACCAGAGTAATTGCAACTCAGTACAAGATACCACTCACAGAGAGAAAATAAAAATAAGAAACCTATAAATTCAGAGAAAGCATGCAAGAGCAGCAAAGTTATAAATTTAAGAACAGGGAAACCATGGGAAGGAGAAAGACCAAAGAAATAATGAGTCAACACAACCCCACAACAACAGAACTCAACAACACTGAATGGCAGAGCTTACCAGAAGAACAATTCAGATTTTCAATAATAGAAACATTACAAAACCTCCAGAAAGAATGCAGAGAGAGTTAGAAAGAAACAAAGAACAAATAAACAAAGAAGCTGACACCCTGAGCAGGAATCTTAGAGAAGCCTTGAGGGAAATGAAGGATGTGAAAGATGCAATAATAGAAGTGAAGGCATCAATAAAAACTATAAACAATAGATTAGACCACATGGAGAAGATGACCAAACCAAAATAGAATCCATTATACATAATCTAGAAAAAAAATTTCGACAGTATGACTGACATCAATGAGATCTGGGCCAATTTTAAAAGAGCTAACCTAAGAATAATAGGCATAGAAGAGGGATTAGAAGTTGAAACTAATGGAATAAACAACCTTTTCAAAGAAGTAATATCAGAGAATTTTCCAAACATAGAAAGAGAAGTTGATACACAGGTGCAGGAAACATACAGAACCCCCTTTAGACAAGACCAAAGAAAAGGGTCACTATGCCACATAATAATCAAGATGACTAATGTAGAAGCCAGGGAAAGAATTCTAAAGGCAACAAAAGTAAAAGGCCAAGTGACATTTAGAGGCAAACCAATTCAGACCTCCCAAACCAAGTCATGAAAGCCAGGAGGGGCTGGAGTAAAATATTCCAAACTTTGAAAGAAAATAACTTGCAGCCAAGATTCTCCTACCCAGCAAAACTCTCTCTCAAAATTGACAGGGATATAAAAACCTTCCATGACAAACAGAAACTGAAAGCATTTATGTCTTCCAAACCAGCACTAGAGAAAATACTCAAAGAGATTAACTACAAAGAAGAACTAACAAGTAAACGTCAGAACCAGAGAAACAATAATTTCCAGGAAGCAAACAACTAAGCAAAGAAGAACAAACACTACCGCAAACAGAAGTCAAAACCCAAAATGTTAGGAATTAAAAATCATCTCTCAATAATCACACTGAATATAAATGGTCTCAACTCCCCAATAAAAAGGCACAAGGTGGCAAAATGGATCAAAACCCCAAATCCAACTATATGCTGCCTGCAAGAAACACACCTTACAAGCAAAGATTCCCACAAATTAAAGGTGAAGGGCTGGAGTAAGGTAATCCATGCCAATGGAACTCAAAAACAAGCAGGAGTAGCAACTATGATATCAGATAAATTAGAGTTCAAGCCTAAGCTCATCAAAAAAGACAAAGAAGGTCACCTTTTACTAGTAAAAGGAACAATACAGCAAGAGGAAATAACAATTATCAACATCTATGCCCCAAACATAGATGCAGTCACTTTCATAAAACAAACTCTGCATGATACAAAATCACACATAGATCCCAATACACTAATATTAGGAGACTTCAATACTCCTCTCACATCACTAGACTGATCTTCTAAAAAAAAAGGTCAGTAGAGACACCTAAGATCTAAAGGATACCATAAACCAAATGGATCTATTAGACACGTATAGACTCTTCCACCCAACTGCAGCTGAATTCACAATTTTCTCAGCTGCTCATGGAACCTTCTCCAAAATAGACCACATTCTCAGCCACAAAGTGAGCACTGGCAAATTCAATAATGTAACATAATTCCCTGCATCTTTTCAGACCACAATGGAGTGAAACTAGAAATAAACTACAAGAAGACCCAAAATAAACAAGTAAGCGCATGGAGACTGAACACCACACTGCTGAATGAAGAGTGGGTCATAGAAGAAGTAAGGGGGGAAATTAAAAAATTCCTAGAAAACAATGAAAACAGAGACACAACATATCAAAACATCTGGGACACCTTAAAGGCAGTACTAAGAGGAAAATTTATAGCACTGATTGCCCATCTAAGAAGAACAGAAACTCACCAAATAAATAACCTAATGACACAGCTCAAAGCCCTTGAAAAATAAGAACAGTCCAACCCCAAAACCAATAGAAGACAGGAAATCATGAAAATCAGAGCAGAAATTAATGAAATAGAGAATAAAAAAAAATACAGAAAATCAACAAAACCAAAAGCTGGTTTCTTCAAAAAATAAACAAGATAGATAAACCATTGACCAACCTAACCAAAAGAAAGAGAGAATCAATCCAAATTACCAAAATAAGAGATGAAAAAGGTGATATTACCACTGACAGTATGGAAATACAGAGGATAGTCAGAAACTATTTTGAAAAACTATACTCCAACAAAATGGAAAATCTGGAAGAAATTGACAATTTTTTAGATACATACACCCCCCCTAAACTGAGTCAAGAAGATATAGAAAACTTAAATCAACCAATAAAAATCAAGGAAATAGAAACAGCAATAAAATTTTAGCATCAAACAAAAGCCCAGAGACAGATGGTTTTCCAAGTGAATTTTATAAAACATTTATGGAAGAACTATTCCCAGTAATCCTCAAACTATTCCGGGAAATAGAAAGAAACGGGACCCTCCCAAACACTTTCTATGAAGCCAACATCACATTAATACCAAAGCCAAATAAAGACAGGTCAAGAAAAGAAAACCATAGGCCTATATCACTGATGAACCTAGATGCAAAACTGCTAAACAAAATACTAGAAATGCGCATTCAAAACCACATCAAGAAAATTATACACCATGACCAAGTCAGGTTCATCCCAGGGATGCAAGGCTCGTTCAACATATGAAAAACAATCCATGTAATACACCACATAAACAAACTTAAAGACAAAAATCACATGATCATCTCAATTGATGCTGAAAAAGCATTTGACAAGATCCAACACACATTCATGCTAAAAGCACTTCAGAGACTCGGTATAGAAGGAACATACCTCAAAATGATAGAGGCACTATACAATAGGCCTACAGCCAATATCATATTAAATGGAGAAGAACTGAAAGAGTTCCCACTAAAGACAGGAACAAGACAAAGATGTCCATTATCATCTCTTCTGTTCAACATAGTACTTGAGACTCTAGCCAGAGCAATAAGGCAAGAGAAGGAAATCAAAGGGGTAAAAACAGGGAAAGAAGAACTAAAACTATCTCTCTTTGCAGATGACATGATATTATACCTGGAAGACCCAAACAAAGTCAGCCAAAAAACTTATAGAACTGATCAACAAATTCAGCAAAGTGTCTGGATACAAAATCAATCTTAAAAAATCAGAAGCTTTCTTGTATGCCACTGAAAAAGAAATCCAGAAAACAATTCCACTCACAATAGCACCCAAAAAATAAATTACTTAAGGATAAACCTAACCAAAGAGGTAAAAGACCTCTATAAGGAAAACTACAAAAAGCTGAAAAAAGAAATTGACAAAGACCTTAGAAGATGGAAAAATCTACTATGCTCTTGGATAGGCAGAATAAATATCAAAAAAAATGGCCATCCTCCCAAAAGTAATCTACAAATTCAGTTCAATACCCATGAAATTACCAAGGTCACTCCTCACAGACATAGAAAAATCAGTCCTTAAATTCATTTGGAACAACAAAAAGCCCAGGATAGCCAAAGTAGTTCTTAGTAATAAGAACCATGCAGGAGGTATCACAATACCTGACTTCAAACTTTACTACAAAGCCACAGTAATAAAAACAGCATGGTATTGGCACAAAAACAGACACACAGACCAATGGAGCAGAATAGGAGATTCAGAAACAGACCCACGTACTTACAGTCAACTGATTTTTGACAAAGCAGCCAAAAACATACACTGGAATAAAGATACCCTCTTTAACAAATGGTGTTGGAAAAACTGGTTAACCATATGCAGGAAAATGTAAATAAACCCCACTTTCTCACCCTGCACAAGAGTCAATTCCAGGTAGATCAAAGACCTGGAAGTCAGGCCAGAGACCTTGCAGCTACTTGAAGAGGACATAAGACCAACACTTCAATACATAGGCACAGGTAAAAACTTTCTCAACAAGACCTCAAAAGCACAAGCAACTCAAAGGAAGATCAATACATGGGATTGCATTAAACTGAAGAGCTTCTGTGCAGCAAAGGAAACTATCAAGAACCTCAACAGAGAGCCCACAGAGTGGGAGAAAATTTTTGCCAGCTACTCTTCTGATAGAGGACTAATATCTAGGATATACAGAGAACGCAAGAAACAGACAGCTAAGAAAACAAATAACCCAATCAAAAAATGGGAAAAGGATCTAAATAGACACTTCACAAAAGAAGAAATACAAATGGCCAATAAATGTATGAGGAAATGTTCCACATCATTAGCAATCAGAGAGTTGCAAATCAAAACTACCTTGAGATTTCACCTAACTCCAATTAGAATGGCAACCATCAAGAACACAAACAACAAAAAATGCTGGAGAGGGTGTGGAGAAGTGGGGACCCTAATACATTGTTGATGGGATTGCAAATTAGTGCAACCACTTTGGAAAACAGTATGGAGGATGCTCAGATGAATGGGAATGATCCTACCATATGATCCAGCAATACCTCTTCTGGGTATCTACCCAAAAGAACAAAAACCAAACTATCAGACCAACGCATGTGTATCTATGTTTATAGCTGCACAGTTTACAATTGCCAAACTATGGAACCAGCCAAGATGTCCATCAACAGATGAATGGATTACAAAACTATGGGATATGTACACAATGGAATTTTACTCAGCCATAAAGAAGAACAAAGTCATATTATTTGCAAGGAAATGGATGGAACTGGAAAACATTATGTTAAGTGAGATTAGTCAGTCACAAAAAGTTAATAATCGAATGCTCTCCCTAATATGTGAGGCTAAGGAGAAAATGGGACATAAGAGGGACTCCAGATGAAGAATCCTTAGGTGAACAAAGAATTTGACTTAACTGAAGGTGATGGGGGGAGGGAGGACACCCTAATGAACATGATGTACTTTCATGAATACATCTAAGTCTATCACTAAACTCACCTTGAGAAGGAGGGAGGAGGAGGGAGTGGGGCGGGAATTGGGGAAGGGTTAAATGAGAAATGTGTGCATGGATGTCTTTACCTTTATTAGCTTGTACCTAACAAAGATGTGTGATTACAATGTACCAAATAAGGGAAAGATGAAAAAAAAAAAAGGATTTGTTAGTTACACCAGGAGATTTTTGATTTACGTAATGCGGAGCCCATTTCTATTAATGTGGCAGAAACAGTTAAGACATTTGTAGATTGGCTTCAAGCCTTGGTCACTACCTGGCCCTCGTTTACCTCCTTGGTGGGAGGAGTTATCGTAGCAACAGCAATAGTCATTCTAGACTTATGCAATCTACCACTTGTTGTACACCTTGTGATCAATGCCTATGTTAGTATATGAGCAGATTTACATGGAATAAAACTGCAAGCACTGCCTCGCACAGGGCCTGGTAGTCAATGATGGGTTCAATTTTCTCAGGGCAATATCAACCTAAGAAAGGGCTAGTTGAATGACTCATCAAGACCCCATGATGGGTAAGATTAAGCACCTGGTAGGAAACAACCTAAGATAGGCACAGTCCTTTGTGCATTTTAAAATGAAAACGGGGGAGTTGTGGGAGCCCAGCTGGGCCCTTTCCCCCCTGGCAGTTGCTATCTGCATATATGAGTAATTATACTGACTCTTCTGCTATGGCTACATTGGCGTCTCAAAGCCTGGAGATTGCTCCTAGTATGCATAGATGAAAGACCCTCCTATTTCTTAGAAAGTAAACATATGACCCTAAAGGAGTATAGTTTTATGACTCTAGAAAATTTGCCTTACCAGGCTATGTTAAGAATGTGGGCTATACTGTAAAATGAAGAAGTGGTACTATTTGTGATCTGACAATGATTGATATGTCATAAATATCTATGTAACCCTGTTGTACCCAAGAAATGTATAAAAAAATCCGTGCTGAAAAAATAAAATAAAATATTGAAAATTTTAAAAATTATTTTATAATACTAGTTTACTTAAAATTGATTTTCTTTTTTTTTTTTTTTTGTGGTACTGGGGATTGAACTCAGGGGCATTCTACCTTCGAGCTACAACATCAGCCCTATTTTTATTCTTTATTTTGAAACAGGGTCTCACTAAGTTGCAGAGTGCCTAACTAGGTAGCTGAGTCTGGCCGAGAACCCAGATCCTCCGGTCTCAGCCTCCCAAATGCTGGGATTACAAGCGTGCACCACCATGCCTGGCTAAATTGATTTTCTTGAGCAGATTATTTCCTTATATTCTACTTTTATATGTAGGAATAATAATATTTTAATTATAGCCATTTGACAAGGACCCCTAACATGAACTGTAAGGAGAGTTTTATATAAGTAGTTTGTTGGACACATTTGAACCTCAACGTTTATTTCTGGTAGCAAATTTACTCTAACTTTAAGAATAATATATTTACATAAATAAACTTAAAAAATAATAGATAAAAGATGACAGATCAAAAAAGAATGATGCCAACCTAATTTACTAAAGAGAGTTTCAAATAAATGTGCTGGTAGAGCATTAATAACCAAAACTGTCTAGTTTGCTAGCTAAAAATTCTCACAGGCTTATAATGTGCCCCTTATAAAGAGTTTCCATATACTTTTTGGATTACACATTTTAACTTGAGAAAAAATATGTATTGAGATAGAAGATAGTATTATGTATGTATTTTCAAGATTTCAAATTACCCATTATGAATATTTTGTTTCTTCTCCTGCTACCAGCACACCTTTGTTCTAATATGTTTTGACATCAGTAGGGGAAGAGTGGCCATTTTGAAATACTTCCAGAGGATTCTGTTAATGAGGCCCTGTCTCCAGGGAAACGCTCTACTAGTCTGAGAGAAAAGAGAAGGGAAATGACCAACTCTGGTCTCCGCTAGCCTGTTGGTTTCACCTAAGGTGAGGGTGAGACTCAGAATCATTGATAAGGTCACAGACAAGGCACACAAGCTCAATAAAGTATGGAGATCTAGTCATAAGACTATAGAATCCTTCCCCTCTCTTAACTACATAATAATGGGAATAAAACTGAAAAAAAATGCACATATAAAACTTTGTCTCTCGGGAAACCAAATAAAACAGGGAGAAAAACAAAACAAACAGACAAAACCCTAGAATACCAGAGGAAATTTTAATTTCTCGCAACTTCAAGTTACTAAAGATCAATTTACCTTTTGTTCTTTTGCATTATACACAATTCTTGAGTTTCAACAAAAAATTATGATACATACTCTAAAACAAAACAAAACAAACAAACAAAAAAACACAGTTTGGAGACAAATGATACAAATGGTCAACAAATATGTAAAAACATATTTAAACTCAATAATAAGAGAATTGCAAATTAAAACCCTAGTGAGGAATCACCTCACACACCTGTTAGAGTGGCTATTATCAAAAACACAAAAGATATCAAGTATTGGCAAAGGAGAAAAAAGACTTCTTGTATACTGTTGGAAGGAATGTAAATTAGTACAGCCATTCCAGAAAATAGTATGGTTTCTCAAAAAACTAAAAAAAAGAGTAAGTATAGATTATGTTATATAATATACATACATGTTAGTGTATGTATATTCCACAAGTATAAAGATAACAGATACTTGCATTTTATGTAGATAACATATACCTTTTACTCATCTAATGTAGCTTGAAAACAGTTTGTATCTCAAAAAGGTTTCCACATCAAAGCTGATATAGTGTTCTCTCTCATGCACAATGTCTTATTTCTTTTAACTTTTGTATATATATATATATATATATATATATATATATATATATATATTTTTTTTTTTTTTTTTTTTTTTTTTTTTTTTTTTTTTTTTTTTTTTTTTTTTTTTTTTTTTTTTTTTTTTTCGGTACTGGGGATTGAACTCAGAGGCATTCTACCTCTGAGCTATACCCCCAGCCCTATTTTTTATTCTTTATTTTGAAACCGAGTCTCACTAAGTTGCAGAGTGCCTTACTAGGTAGCTGAGGCTGGCCGCGAACCCGGATCCTCCGGTCTCAGCCTCCCGAATGCTGGGATTACAAGCGTGCGCCACCACGCCCAGCTTACATATATATTTT